>MCJB01004149.1:0-15965 GCA_002018475.1 Nicotiana obtusifolia
ATTGAATTTCCTAAACTCGGGTGCGCATTTATGTGACCCAAATCCAAAATCCCGATGTTCAATTAAAAGATGTTACTAATTACGGGTGCATTTATGTGACGTGATTCGTGACATATTTTGATTAGCATTGTAATTCTCCAATAATTTTAAAAGGCGGAAAAGCGGAATAAAGTGAAATGCAATATAGGCTAATAACAGGTATTAAAATTAGATAATAAAGCCGATTGTGACAATAAGCGACCGTGCTAAAACCACGGAACCCGAGGGTGCCTAACACCTTCCCGCGGGTTAACAGAATTCCTTACTTAGAATTTCTGGTTCGCAGACTTCTTTATGAAAGTCGAACTTTTCCTCGATCTGGGATAAAACCGGTGACTTGGAACACCAATTTAAATTTCCAAGTGGCGACTCTGAAAATAATTCAATAATCCCATTTCGATCAATGTCACTTTAATTGGAAAAACTCATTTTTTATACATTTCCTTCCCGGGGAGTGTACGAAAAGAGGTGTGACAGCTCTGGCGACTCTGCTGGGGAACGAACCCAGAATCTCTGGTTCAGGGTTCAAGAATTCGAGCTGAAATTAATTGTTATGTTGGCTTTTTGTTTGAATTTTATTACCTGTTATGCTTAATGTGCTAAATGCCGCCTTTACCGCTTTAATATTATTTGAACTGTTTATAATTTTTTCCGAACCCTTCTCTTCTTATCTTCGGGACGTGCACGCTGGCCGTGACGTCCCATTCTGTTAATGTCTTACCCTTAAATAAGAAAGAGGCCGGATAAGTTACAAAGCCGGGTGGCCTTTTGGTGCCCTGTACGTAGCCCCCTCCTCGGCTCGAGTTGTCCGCTCGGGTTCACCAGTCTAGAACAAGACCCAGGTTTCAGCTTAGAATAACTTGACCTCATGCCGGATCCCTACTAGGAACGTTTATTTGCATCATGTGCATTTGACTTAGGGGACTCAACACAGGGGTTGGATCCGTCTAGGACAGGTTACCCCAAAGTCAATGACCATCCTGATGCATAAATTACGTGCTATCTGTGCATTATTTCATCTCGGTTTGCATGTTGACCGGCTATTAGAATAAAATTTGAAAATTGAGAAATGAAATGATGAAGGGTAAGGTATAAAAATCGAGGGTCGTCACACATTTTTCAAAAACCTGGTGTCCAAAATAAGGCGAAATGCTGCCGAAATCTTTGAAAAAAAAATAGAAAAAGAAGATATAGAAAATGAAAAATTCTGATTTCAAAACCAAGGAAAAGAAAAAAAAATCAAAAAAAAAAAAAAAGAATTTTTGAAAAATTGAAGTCCAAAATATTTTGTCTTTCTAAAAAAATATATAGAAGAAATTTTTTTTCAAAATATTTGCTTTCTTACTTTTGAAAGCTCAAAATATTTTTTTTTTCTTTTGTAAATAAACAAAATTCAAAAATATTTTCTTACTTTTTCTGAGTGTTCTTTTCCTGCTTTTATAAAATAAAAGTTCAAAAAGAGAGTTCAAAAAATATATTTTGCTCAAAAAAAAAAAATATTTTCTTTCCAGATTTTTAATAATAAAGTCTTAGGAATTCAGGGTGTTGAAAATTTTTCTCTCTTCCTTGAAATGATGAAACAAAGTTTAAAAATATTTTTCTTTTACTTTTGAAAATTTTCAAAGTAGTCATTCTTTAATCATAGTAAAAAAAAATTTCCAAAAATCCAGGGGTACCCCTTTTCTTCTTTTAAGTATTTTATTTTAGGAAATTTTGAAAATAAAGTTGTTAGGTAATATCGTTTTTGCATAAATAGCCTAAATGTCTCCAAAAGGACGCCGGAAGGCTGTTTTGGCTAAAACGACCACCTATTTCAATTTTGGCTACATAGCAAACACGGCCATAAATCTTCCCTTTGAAAGTGATGAAGGGCCTATTTGCAACAATAGCCACTTAATTACACGCATAAATAGATAAATAAATAAATTCCCTTTTACTGATTTTTTTTTTTTAAATTTTCTAAATGTGCAGAACGAGCACGGGTTTTTGTTAAAAAATATGGAAATGGTAGCCAAAATCCCGTTGGAGTTGAGAATGTGGTGGAATGATTTGACCGAGTCTGGGCAAAACACAGTCAGACAATGTCTGGGAAGTCTTCCGGAATTATTGACAATGAGGCCCCGGGTAGATATCATAAGAGCTTCGGTCACGTTTTGGGATCCGGCCCATAATGTGTTTCATCTCTCGGATTGTGAATTGACACCAATCCTGGAAGAAGTTGCTGGGTACATAGGGAGGAATGAAACCCCGTTAAGGCACGGATATCTAGTGGCCCCAAGAGCGATTACTCCTCACAAGTTTCTGGATACATTGAAGATAAGTCGGAAAGTCCATAACCCGAATTTGGAAAATGGATTTGCCACCCTACGGTTCATTTATCAGAGGTATGGTCACGTAGGGGGATTCAATAACCCAGAGAGCAAGATTTGTAGTAAAGAAAACCGACCAAAATGGGAGGAGCATAGATGCTTTGCTTTCGTGGTGACATTTCTGGGACTCGTAATATTTCCCAGAAGGGACGGACATATAGACATTCGGATCGCCGGAGTTGTTGGCACATTGATAACACAGGCCAAGAGTGTCCTTGCCCCTATGATTTTATCTGATATTTTCCGAGCTCTCACCGCTTGTAGGGCTGGGGAAAGGTTTTTTGAAGGTTGCAGCTTGCTATTGCAAATCTGGTTAATCGAGCACCTCTGTCAACGGCCCCAACGCTTAAGATATGCACCGGCGGGGAAAAGCTACTTAATCGAATTCCAGGCCAAGGTTGGGAATGATAGCATGCCCGAGGGGGTCACAGGTTGGATAGCTCATCTCCGGTCTGTCACAGCAGAGCAATTGAATTGGGTGCTCGGTTGTTCTGAAATTGATGAAGTTATGTATGAGTCAGCTGCCGGGCCGTATTTTCTCCTAATGGGCCTCAGGAGCATTCAACCTTACGCACCTTGCCGGGTTTTGAGACAGCTGGGAAAATGTCAGACGGTACCAAAGAATATAGACCTTAGCCATCACACGATAGAAATTTGTGCTGAGGGACAATTCCCGGAAAGTTTAGTTCGGGGGGTTTGGAGTGGATGCAAGTATTTGCCAGCAGACACCTGTGTTCGAGACCTGTCTCGGGGCGAAGTCATCCCTGAATACGTTATGTGGTATAAAAAAGAATTCGAGCCTGAACGACCGGCCAAGAGACCCCATCTCCAAGCATTTGCTGAAGAGTCCCAAGCACCATGGGACTAGTTAGCCAAGGAAAATGAGTATCGAGCTACCATAAGCGGGTTGGAAAAACAAATCCGCGATCTTCAGCTCGAGAAAGGGGTGCAAGCTGCGGCAGATGAGGGGGAAAAGAAAGAATTAATTCAGGAAAATGAAGCCCTCAAAGTTCAAATACAACGGATGAAAATGGCTGCCTTGAATCAAGAAAGAAGTCCGGCCGATGCAAAGCTTATCGTTGGTCTGAGGAAGAAAATAATAGAATATCAAGGCGATTTGGAAAGGGTTGAAGCAGAGCAGAAAGGACTCAGAAGGCGGTTAGCGGATAATGTTGAATGGCGGGCGCAGTTCGTTCAACAAATAAAAAAGAAGTACGAGGGGGCAATGACCGAGCTAAAAAAGAAAGTGGCTGGTCTAGAAAATGAAAAGGAAAAACAAGTTCGGAACTTCAAAACAGACCGGGAACATTGCTACGATTTGATGGCTCAGATGGAGCACGACTTGCAACAAGTTCAGAATCAGAACTGCCGTGACCTTCAAGTGCTAAAGGCCCGAGACCAGCAAATAGGGCGTTTGTTGCAAGAAAAGGGAATTATTCGAGAGAGGGTCCGAGCTATCGCCGAGTATATTGTTGCAAAATGCCAAGACTGCGAAGATATGACTCAGGCTACATTCCTGGCTGCGGTGATGACCTATGTTCGCCACATAATGGATGACTTAGAGCAACTCCAAGGGGATCTCGCACAAAGGCCCGTGGAAAGACCGAACGAAGTCCCACGGGCCCCAGGGCATGAAACTTTAATGTATTCTTAAAATTTTTGCAATTTGTATTTTTCTTTTGCTTTCTTAATTCAGAAGTTGTTTCGAGTCTATTATAGTTTATTTTCAAAAGTCAGTCTGTAATAGAAATGCTTATTTTAATGAAATAGAAAGTTTACCACATTCGCTTTTCTTTATTTCTCTATTTATTTTTCCTTGTATTTATTCATAGGGGTGTAATATTGAAAAAAGGAGAGAAAATAAAAAAAAAGAGAAGAAAAACGAAAAAAGAAAAAATTTGAAAAAAAAACGCGTAAGAAAAGAAATAGGCAAAAGCCGGGATGAAACATGCAACCGGATGAAACATATAGCAACGCATTTAATTGCTTAGGTGCATCACACACCAGCGTGCGATTACCTATCTTGTATTTGTTCGATCTAACCGGTTTGCTTTTTGAGCACTAGGTTTCTTCAGGACAGGTGGTTAGTTTGTGGACATCCTGGCCAGCCATCCTTACTATACTCGATCAAAACGTCGAGTAGTTATGGCCAACAAGGAGATAGAGACTGAAATGGTAGACCCACCGAGAGGGGTGGTGGAATCGGAGTCGGAACTGCAAGAGGAGGTTAGGAGGTTAAAACATCAAATGGCGGAAATGTACCAAGCCTGGATGAAAGGCCACCCACCACCTTCGTTCCTAACCAACTACACAGAAAACCCCGCTTCCATCCCACCACTCTCCCAATCACAAATGGCCCCTGTTATCGATCTCTCATCACAGCATGCGCCAGGCTTTACTCCTTACCACAATTTTCCCGGTCCATCAACTCAAACTTTCCATGCTCAACCGGCTAAAACAAATCCATACCCTGCCCCGCCAGCTGCTCCCATTTTTGTTCCCCCTCCACAAGCAACACTTTACCGATCATCTAGTGAACCTGTGTTTCCGGCCCCGGATACTCATTACCGTACTCCGGAGCCCACTTTTAAGATCTCTGATCCTTACTCTTACAATCCTCACTTCGAGCAACATGTTGAGACTGATAAACAACCCAAGAGTGCCGAACAGGAAGAAATGTCCAGAAAGCTGCTAAGTCTGGAACAATCCTTGAGGAACATGCAAGGATTAGGAAATCAGGTGAGTGTGGCCTATAAGGATCTTTGTTTGTTTCCTGATGTCCAACTACCTGCTGGATTTAAAATGCCCAAGTTCGACTTGTATAACGGACATGGAGACCCTGTTTCTCACCTAAGGGGTTACTGCAGTAAGATGAGAGGCGCTGGGGGTAAAGACGAACTATTGATGGCTTACTTTAGTCAGAGTTTGAGCGGAGCTGCCTTGGAGTGGTATACTCGTCAAGATGGTAGCAAATGGTATACTTGGGATGATATGGCTCAGGCTTTTGCCCGGCACTTTCAATATAACGTAGACATTGTCCCAGATCGTTTGTCCTTGACTAAAGTAGAGAAAAAGCCAAGTGAAAGTTTCAGGGAATATGGTTTCCGTTGGAGGGAACAGGCCGCACGAGTCAATCCCCCCATGGAAGAAGAGGAAATGGTCAAGTATTTCCTTCAGGCTTTGAAGCCCACTTACTATGGGCATCTGATCTCAGCTATCGGTAAATCTTTTAATGATGTGGTGAAAATGGGAGAGATGGTAGAAGAAGGGCTCAAGTCGAGCAAGATTGTGAGCTACTCAGCTATAAAGGCAACCACCCAGGCAATACAAGGTGGCACTGGGAGTTTGTCAGGGAAGAAGAAGAAAGAAGATGTATCAATGTTCGTCTCTGGGTCATGGCAAAGTCAAAGAGGTCCACCCCGTCAATATACCCATCCACGCCCTCGTCCCCAAGCCTACACTTCAGATCCATATAACACCCTCCACACCACTTTCCCTCGTCCAGCCCTCAAGACTCCGTCAGACCGCCTCAATACTTTGTCCATCATGCACAGTCATATACCCAACCCCCTCCTTACCAACACTGGCGTGCTTCTGCCCCACAAAATTCTTACCAAGCTCCACAAAATACTTATCCACCCCCACCCCATTACCAAAACACAAGTGGCCCACATTTTCGTCCAAAACCTGAATTTAGAAAAGACAAGCAACAGAGGAAACAGACTTTCACTCCGCTGGGAGAGTCCTACGCTAGTCTGTATCAAAGGTTGAGACAATTGGACGTCCTAAGACCCATTGAATCAAAAATGCCAAACCTTCCTCCAAAGAACCTGGACTACTCCCAAAGATGTGCTTATTATTCTGACACCCCGGGTCATGACATAGAAAAATGCTGGCATCTGAAGAGGGCAATTTAGGAACTCATTGATACCAACCAAATTGTTGTCCAGAATCCAGACACCCCAAATATCAACCAAAATCCTTTGCCGGCTCACGCCGAGACGAACATGATTGAAGTGGTGTACAAAGATGGAGAGCCCAAGAAATCTTACAAATCTGTTATGATGATTCGGGCTATTGAGAACAACTTGGTCGAGAAGTCGAGTTCTACTGGGACAAAACCTGTGCCGACCGAAAGAGCTACAGAAAGGGCCAACCCGATCGACCTAAAGTCACCCGTACTAACTGTGAAAGGGGTGTCCAAAGATGTCAAGGCAAACCCTGGGGTTCCAAAAATGATAGTGCGAGGGGTTTCCAATAAACCTGCAATGGTTGTGAAAGGTGTTACCCCTATTGTCATTAAGCCCGTAATTCAGATGCCAGTGAAGGACACCAAGGCTGTTCCATGGAATTATAAGAAAGTAACAGTTAATTACAAAGGTAAAGAAGTGGAGGAATGTGTGAATGAGACGGGAGGTTTAACTCGTTCGGGGAGGTGTTTCACTCCAGAGGAATTGAGGAAAACAAAGCCCTCTAAAGATAACCAGTTGCCAGTAAAGAAGCCAGTTACTGAAGAGGAGGCCGAGGATTTCTTAAAGAAAATGAAAGGGCAAGATTACTCTATCATAGAACAGTTGAGAAAAACACCGGCCCAGATCTCTCTCCTATCATTGTTGTTACATTCAGAGGAGCACCGAAGAGTGCTGATGAAAATATTGAATGAAGCACATGTCCCCAATCAAATCACAGTGAATCACCTGGAGAAAATAGCTGGTAAGATTTTTGAGTCAAACAGGATTACCTTCTCAGATGATGAACTTCCTATTGAAGGCACAGAGCACAATCGAACTTTATACTTGTCAGTAAAGTGTGAAGAAGTGGTTGTTTCGAGGGTATTGGTGGACAATGGATCTAGTACAAATATTTGCCCGTTGTCTACCTTACAAAAGCTGAAAATTGGTACTGACAGGATCCGTTTGAACAGTGTATGTGTCCGAGGATTTGATGGGGGAGGCAAGAATTCTGTTGGGGATATACTGCTTGAAGTATCAATAGGCCCAGTTGAATTCACCATGGAATTCCAGGTGTTGGATATAACAGTCTCTTACAATTTGCTGCTAGGAAGGCCTTGGATCCATGCAGCTAAAGCAGTCCCATCCTCACTACATCAAATGGTTAAGTTTGAGTGGGATAGACAAGAGATAATTGTGCATGGTGAGGAAGATCTGTCAGTCGGAAACGACACAATTGTGCCGTACGTTGAAGATGATGATGATAAAGGGCCATGGGTATTTCAAACTTATGAAACAGTGCCAGTTGCAAAGATTACTGAAGGTGAGCACATTCGGGGTCCCAAATTGTCTTCTGCATCCGTCATGGTCGCGACTGAAATGTTGAAAAACGGTTTCATACCGGGCAAAGGCCTTGGGTCATCACTGCAGGGTTCTGTGCATCCAGTATGCTCCAAAGGAAATCTTGGTACTTTCGGTTTGGGATTCACGCCCTCAAATGGAGATATAAAAAGGTTCAGAAATTCAAAACAGAAGATGTGGTCTCTCCCCAAGCCCATCCCACACATCTCCAAATCTTTTGTTAAGCCAGGAGCTGAAAGACATCTGACTCCCTCAATCCTGAAACCGGTGGTTGATGTTGATGAAGACTTAATCAGGAGGTTCCAAAGCTTGTTTGAAGAGGTCAATATGGTTAAGGTTGGTGAAGGTTCTAGCAGGGCGGACGTTCAGTTGGTTGGCCCAAACGTGAAGCTCAGCAACTGGGAAGTCACTCCTGTCCCCATCAGGAAGGAGTTTTGGTAGTTCGCTTTATTTTCTTTCCCGCTATCTAGGTTTATGTCAGAGTTGTAATCCAAGTTTCTTTTCTCAGTTTTACTTATTGTAATGATCAAATCCTTCCATCGTTTTATTTAATGCAATTTCTCATTTTTCAATTATTCTTGGTAATGTTTTATCTTTTGTTCTTTTGTACAGTTCTTTTTATGCCGGTTGCAGTGATATGACATGCATGAATAATTTTCAGCCGAGTCCTAAAAGCCAATCTAATTTTGCAATAACGATCCAAGAGATAGAATATGATGAGGAAATAGAATATGATGAAGAAGCAGCATTTGGGAAAATCAGTAAAGAGCTAAAACAATTTGAGGAAAAATCGAAACCTAACTTGAGCGAAACTGAAGCAATTAATTTGGGGAACCAGGATGATGTCCGGGAAACCAAAATAAGTGTGCATCTAGAACCTCAACTGAAGGAAGAAATAATCAAAGTGTTATTTGAATACAAAGATGTCTTTGCATGGTCATACGATGAAATGCCGGGTTTGAGCACTGATCTGGTGGTTCATAAACTACCAACTGATCCAACATTTCCTCCTGTCAAGCAAAAGTTGCGAAAGTTCAAAACAGATATGAGTGTAAAGATCAAAGAAGAAATTACAAAGCAGCTCATCGCAAAGGTCATTCGAGTTACTCGATACCCCACTTGGCTAGCTAATGTCGTGCCAGTACCAAAGAAGGACGGTAAAACCAGGGTTTGTGTGGATTACCGTGATCTCAACAAAGCAAGCCCAAAGGATGATTTTCCATTGCCCAATATTCACATTCTGATTGACAATTGTGCTAAGCATGAGATCGGTTCTTTTGTGGACTGCTATGCAGGGTATCATCAGATCCTGATGGATGAGGAAGATGCAGAAAAAACAGCATTTATCACACCATGGGGAACATATTGTTATCGGGTAATGCCTTTCGGTTTGAAGAACGCTGGGGCAACTTATATGAGAGCAATGACCACCATCTTTCATGACATGATGCACAAAGAGATTGAAGTCTATGTGGATGATGTAATCATAAAGTCAAAGAAGCAATCTGATCATGTCAATGACTTGAGGAAATTTTTCCAAAGGCTCCGCAGGTACAACCTTAAGCTCAACCCAGCAAAATGTGCATTTGGTGTCCCGTCCGGAAAACTGTTGGGATTCGTGGTCAGCCGACGTGGTATTGAATTGGATCCATCAAAGATCAAAGCTATCCAAGAATTACCACCGCCAAGGAACAAAACGGAGGTGATGAGTTTACTGGGAAGATTAAACTACATCAGCAGGTTTATTGCTCAACTCACAACAACTTGTGAGCCCATTTTCAAAATGTTGAAGAAAAATGCCACAGCCAAGTGGACTGATGAATGTCAGGAGGCGTTTGATAAAATCAAAAGGTACTTGTCAAATCCGCCTGTGTTGGTTCCGCCGGAGCCGGGAAGACCTTTGATCCTTTATTTGACGGTTTTTGAAAACTCTTTTGGGTGCGTATTGGGGCAACATGATATCACTGGAAAGAAAGAGCAGGCGATCTATTATCTTAGCAAGAAGTTCACTCCTTACGAGGTCAAGTACACCCTGCTTGAGAGGACATGTTGCGCTTTAACTTGGGTGGCACAAAAGTTCAAGCATTACTTGTCCTCCCACACCACTTATCTCATCTCTCGCATGGATCCTCTGAAATATATTTTTCAGAAGCCTATGCCCACAGGAAGGCTTGCCAAATGGCAGATTTTACTCACGGAGTTCGATATCATTTATGTGACCCGGACCGCAATGAAAGCCCAAGCTTTGGCCGATCATCTGGCTGAAAATCCGGTGGATGATGAGTATGAGCCGTTAAAGACGTACTTTCCTGATGAAGAGGTTATGTCCATTGATGAGGTTGGCCATGACGAAAAACCTGGTTGGAGACTTTTCTTTGATGGAGCTGCTAACATGAAAGGAGTCGGAGTAGGTGCTGTACTTATCTCTGAAACAGGGTAACATTACCCTGTAACAGCCCAGCTTCGATTCTACTGCACCAACAATATGGCAGAGTACGAGGCATGCATTCTGGGGCTAAGGTTAGCCGTAGACATGGGAGTCCAAGAAATACTGGTCTTGGGAGATTCAGACTTGCTGGTCCACCAGATTCAAGGAGAATGGGAAACTCGAGATTTAAAGCTCATACCTTACCGTCAATACTTGCATGATCTTTGTCAGCGATTCAGGTCCGTGGAGTTTAAGCACATTCCCAGGATTCACAATGAGGTTGCCGATGCTTTAGCCACTCTAGCATCCATGTTACATCATCCAGACAAAGTTTATGTCGATCCCATACATATCCAAGTTCATGATCAACATGCCTATTGTAATGTGGTAACAGAAGAAATTGATGGTAAACCTTGGTTCCATAATATCAAGGAGTACATCAGATCAGGAGTATATCCAACATATGCCACAGGTGATCAGAAAAGAACCATTCGACGTCTGACTAGTGGCTTTTTCCTGAACAGAGGAATCTTATATAAGAGGACTCCCGACCTAGGATTGATGAGGTGCACAGATGCCAAAGAGGCCTCAACTATCATGGCCGAAGTGCATTCGGGAGTCTGCGGTCCACATATGAACGGGCATGTACTGGCAAAGAAGATACTTCGAGCAGGGTATTATTGGCTCACCATGGAACGAGATTGTATCAGTTTTGTTCGCAAGTGTCATCAGTGCCAGGTACACGGAGATCTGATCCATTCTCCTCCATCTGAAATGCATCTGCACCATGGCCTTTTGTTGCTTGGGGCATGGATGTTATTGGGCCCATCGAACCGGCAGCGTCAAATGGGCATAGATTTATTCTGGTAGCCATTGATTATTTCACCAAGTGGGTCGAAGCTGTAACTTTCAAATCTGTGACCAAGAAGGCAGTGGTGGATTTTGTTCATTCAAATATCATTTGCCGATTTGGGATTCCCAAGGTGATCATAACAGACAATGCTGCTAATCTCAACAGTCACTTGATGAAAGAGGCATGCCAACAGTTCAAGATTATGCATCGGAATTCCACTCCGTACCGCCCTAAGGCAAATGGAGCTGTTGAGGCTGCTAACAAGAACATAAAGAAGATACTTCGTAAAATGGTCCAAGGTTCTCGGCAATGGCATGAAAAATTACCTTTTGCATTGTTGGGTTATCGCACTACTGTTCGCACCTCAGTAGGTGCAACTCCTTATTTGCTGGTGTATGGGACTGAAGCGGTTATACCTGCAGAAGTGGAGATTCCATCCCTGCGTATTGTCACAGAAGCTGAAATTGATGACGATGAGTGGGTCAAGACCCGACTTGAACAATTGAGCTTGATCGATGAGAAAAGATTGACTGCCGTATGTCATGGTCAGTTGTATCAGGAAAGAATGGCCAGAGCATACAACAAGAAGGTGCGTCCCCGGAAATTCGAAGTTGGTCAGATGGTGCTGAAACGTATCTTGCCTCACCAGGCGGAAGCCAAAGGCAAATTCGCCCCGAACTGGTATGGACCATTCATTGTGACCAGAGTTTTGCCAAATGGTGCTTTGTATTTAACAGATGTAGAAGGAAAATGTGTAGATATGGCTATCAATTCCGATGCCGTTAAGAAATATTACATATGATTTCTTGTTTATCTCCAATTGTACTCGGCAAGTTCAAAGATTGAAATGAAGAAGGCATTTTATTCAGCTATCCAAACACTTTTATCACTCGTTACCCTTTTGAGCTTTATTTATTCTTCGTTCAAATCCCTCTTTTGGAATCAATAACAAGAAAGAGAAGCGAAAAGCAAATGGGAAAGAGAAAAGAAAGTGAAAAGGGAAAAGAAAATGAAAAAAAAAATGAAAAAGAAAATGAAAAAACAAAGAAAAGAGAAAAGAAAATGAAAAATGAAAAAGGGAAATATGGAACAAAAACAAACAATTTCTCAGTTCGAACTACGTCTGACCTGATTCCTTTTAAGGATACGTAGGCAGCCTCACGGCTCGGTCTCATCAAAATAAAAATAAAATTTCCCCCAGGCCCAAAAGAAAACTGGGGCAGCAGTTTCAGATTTGAAAAAGATTTGATTCCAAAAGTTGTAATTTCCATCCCTGTTATATCCGAGTTATTTTGAGCCTTCATGCCACCCCTTTCTTCTAACCCCATCCAAAAGCCCACACTACGGTCCAAAGAAAGACCTTCTGATCAATCTTTGAGGATGCCGGGTCAATCGAAATGGAGATATGGTCCATAACAGGGGCAATACTGTGTTCGGGGTGCATAAATTAAAAAATGAGAGAGCCTTGTTGGTGAACACCCTCAGGGGCACCATAAGGCGATGGTGAGATGAGAGAAAATTGAAAATGAGAGAGTCTTATTGGTGAAAACCCTCACGGGCACCATAAGGCGATGGTGAGTTTAGAGATGAACATCAAACAAAAGGGATCAGTGAAAGATTGGTTTTGGAAGTTGGATCTGTATTATGAATCGGATGCGATTGGTCGGATGGATTAGGCTGGTTGGTCCAAAATGCATGTCATGATCGCTGGAGCCGGGCAATTCTTTCAGATAAGTCTTTCTAAAAATCCTGCACATATTCATTCATATTCACAATTTTTCTTTGTTTCTTTCTCACAAAATCATTACGTCCTGTCTATTGAGTATGTCTTTATAAGTTTCTAGCGGGTCAGCCATATTGAGTAAGTGGGAAAGGATTTCAAGTTTACTACCAACTTCTCAATTGCATAAAGCGGAACTTGGCCAATCATATCGCAGAGGAAGTTAACCCAAGGTCAGGCGATAAGGCAAGTTTTGGGAGTTTTGGAGAATACAAGAATGCAACAACATTCAAATTAAAGGGTAATGAAATAGATAAAGGTAAGAGATTCGAGTTGTTCCGAGAAAATGCAAGTCGACCCAAATCAGAGGTCAAATAAATCTGTGATCATTCAAGTCCCCAGCCAAGCCAAACTGGAATACATTCCTCAACAGAGGCAATTTCCAACAAGGACGCCACAGACTGACCATCACGTTTTAAACTAATAAATTTTATTTGTTTGAAACAGAAGGCATAGAAGTTGTCAATTCACTAAAGTCAGGGTCCAGACAGCAAAATTGCTATTCGAGAATTCCCCAAACAGAGAGCACGGCTCAGGTAGATTTAGCCTTTAATTTTCAGGACCCTCCTGTATAATGGGGTTTAGCTTTTAATTTTCAGGACCCTCCTGTATAATGGGATCTAATTTTAATTTAAGTAGCAGGACCCTCCTGTATAATGGGAATTTAATTTTTAATTTCAGTAGCAGGCGCCCACCTGGATAATGAGGGAATCTAGTTTTTAATTTCAGTAGCAGGCGCCCACCTGGATAATGAGGGAATTTAGTTTTTTAATTTCAGTAGTAGGCGCCCACCTAGATAATGAGGGAATCTAGTTTTAGCAGGCACCCACCTGGATAATGAGGGAATCTAGTTTTTAATTTCAGTAGCAGGCGCCCACCTGGATAATGAGGGAATTTAATTTTTAATTTCAGTAGCAGGCGCCCGCCTGGATAATGAGGGAATCTAGTTTTTAATTTCAGTAGCAGGCGCCCACCTGGATAATGAGGGAATTTAGTTTTTTAATTTCAGTAGCAGGCGCCCACCTGGATAATGAGGGAATCTAGTTTTAGCAGGCACCCACCTGGATAACGAGGGAATCTAGTTTTAATTTTAGTAGCAGGCGCCCACCTGGATAATGAGGGAATCTAGTTTTAGCAGGCGCCCACCTGGATAATGAGGGAATTTAGTTTTTTAATTTCAGTAGCAGGCGCCCACCTAGATAATGAGGGAATCTAGTTTTAGCAGGCACCCACCTGGATAATGAGGGAATCTAGTTTTTAATTTCAGTAGCAGGCGCCCACCTGGATAATGAGGGAATTTAGTTTTTTTAATTTCAGTAGCAGGCGCCCACCTGGATAATGAGGGAATCTAGTTTTAGCAGGCGCCCACCTGGATAATGAGGGAATCTAGTTTTAGCAGGCACCCACCTGGATAACGAGGGAATCTAGTTTTAATTTCAGTAGCAGGCGCCCACCTGGATAACGAGGGAATTTAGTTTTAATTTCAGTAGCAGGCGCCCACCTGGAGAACGAGGGAATACATTTTAATTCTCAGTAGCAGGCGCCCACCTGGATAACGAGGGAATTTAGTCTTTAATTTCAGTAGCAGGACCCTCCTGGATAATGGGATCTATTTTAGTTTCAGTAGCAGGACCCTCCTGGATAATGGGATTAAAATATTAATTTTCAGTAGCAGGCGCCCACCTGGATAACGAGGGAATACATTTTAGTTTCATAGCAGGACCCTCCTGGATAATGGGATTAAATTTTAATTTTCAGTAGCAGGCACCCACCTGGATAACGAGGGACTTTAGTTTTTAAATTCAGTAGCAGGCGCCCACCTGGATAACGAGGGAATACATTTTAGTTTCAGTAGCAGGACCCTCCTGAACAATGGGATTTAATTGTGAATTTCTCAAATCTTCATGACTATTGAGACTGAGCTCTCTGCAAGTCTTAGAAGTCTGTTAGATAGTAAGTTTCAAGTTCCCGCGGATATGATTAAGTTCCAAACTGGGGCAGAAAGTTTGTCGTTTGTTTTATTTTCGTGGTAGCAGGCACCCACCCGGATAACGAGGGAATACAACTCGAAGTTCCACCAATAGGAGCCCGCCTGAAGAACAGGGTCAAGTCAAGTCAGGAATGGTAAAGCTAGCATCAAGAATGCGAATCATCAGTTCAAGATGCACAAGAAGATTCAAGATCAAGTGCCAAGAAGTTTGTAGATAGGAATCTTGTAATTCGTAGCTATTAGAAGTAGTTAGTTTAGCTTCTTATTTTGCATTTTGGTGTAATAAGGAGCGCAGCAAACAGTAACAGCAGCAGCAACGCAATCACAGCTTCCTGGTAGTCCCAGCTACCAAAACTTCCAGAACTACACTGACCTGATTCCTTCATAGCCAAGGATATGTAGGCAATCCTTTAAGTAGGATTCGGTCAAGCTCTTTTCAATTCGGGTAGGCAAAAATCCCGCAGAATTGCTCATTTTGTCTTTGCCCAAAAACTCTTCGTGCTTTCGAGCAAAGAGGGGCAGCTGTGAGCACGTGATTTTTTACCATACCCGAATTACCTTTATAAAAATCATTAAATAATTTTTAATTAAGTGTTAGCCATTTTAGGAATTTTATTAAGTTTTAATTGCTTAAATATTAATTAATTAACAAAAAAATACTTTTAAAAAAATAGGCATGGCATTTAGTATTTGTTTTGAATTTTTAGGATTAAGTTAATAACTGTTTGTTTTATAAAATTGAAAAAATCACAAAAATAGTTGAGCGTTATTTTTGTTTTCATAAGTAGCTAATATAGTTTAATTTTACATCTTAATAAATTAGGGGTTTAATTGCTAGGTCCTTTTGTTTTCTAAAATTAAAAGAGAGTCTTAAATTAAAAAGGGAATTTTTTAAAACTAGTTATGAAAGAAAAAAGAAAACAAAGAAAGGCAAGATCACATTGGGCTGGGGTAACAAACAAACCAAGCCCGAATCAATTAAATCCTACCGGACCGGCCCAATTCCCCTTCCCATTAGCCCACGCCCTAGATCCCTCATTTTTTTAATCTGGACCGTTGATCTCAATGAGATCAACGGCTCAGAACCCTGGATTCCTTAGATATAAATCTGTTCCAAACACCCATCCCCCTTTCTTCAGTTCACTTTCTCCACTTCAGAACCACTTCGTCCAAACCTACCCCATGTAACCCTAG
>MCJB01004158.1:0-110189 GCA_002018475.1 Nicotiana obtusifolia
AAAGAAGGAAAAGGATAGTCTCACATACCTTGCAATACTTTCCAATCTCAAGCTATGAAACTTCCACGACTTCTTAGTCTACAATAAGAGAAATGATACTACCGTTATCGTTCAGGCGTCGCAACTATTATCTATCGACTGTACCCTATTTTGCAATAAAACGGACAGCACCTCCCCTACATATATGACTTCACACAAGTCCAAACAGTCACCAAACAACCAAACAACATCAATAAGAATCATATTGAGCCTCCCAAAACAGTCCACGCACAAACCAATCACTTCATACGTACAATGGCCACTATAGTCGTGTCAAACGATCCGGAAATGTTATGAACAACTATCAGGCCACAACCCTAAATATATATGGTGTTTCTCCACACCCTTCCTCATCCAAAACTCCACAAATCAGTAGTATAACATGCAGCTTTACAGCAACACAAAACAGTTCGCAAAAACAGTTCGCCACAAGTGAATAACTCGAACTCACGGCTTCCGATCACCGTCCCGTGAGTTCTTCCACACATAGAACGACTTACCAAGACTTAACAGTAGAAAACATGTATTAAATAGAGCAGTAAACTCACCTTGCTTGTTAGATAACCCAGCCCTTGCTTTGGTTCCTCAAACTCTAGGGTTTACCTTCAACTTGAACTTGAAAGAGGGGAAAATCAATTAGGGTTTGTGTGGTATTATTTTTGGGAGGGGTTGCAGGGGTTCTTTTAGGTTTTGAAGCTGTGAAATAATAGTGAATTATCTGGCTTTAGAAGCTTTTAAAAGCCCTCTCTTAACCGACTTTGGGCTTTTAAATTTTAGCCCTTAAATTTTGGCAAGTAGGTGATGCACCTACTTGTCACCTACCAGCCTGCGCAGTTCTACGGAAATACAATTATCTCAATACTCCGAGATCGTATTGACAAACAATTTGAAGCATTGAAAACTAGACTCATAGACCTTTAATTTGGTAGGTAGATCACCCCATAATTCCTTGTAAATTGGGAGAAAATCGCAGAAACATTTGACCTAACGTTTAAGTAAAATTGTGAACCTAAGTTGCGACAACTTTTGTCGACTTTTGTTTCATAACTCATTCTACTTCAAGACTTATGAAACGGATATCATATCATCCAAATACCTTAAAACATGACCTCTTGGTAATGTTAAACACCTCTCGATTTTTTCCCAAAAACGCGAGTTACAACATCCTTAACTCGTTTATCCTCTAATACATGTTAACCGCCCTTATACACCTTTGCATCGTTTAGGACCAATAGGACTAAAATCTTATTGTATCAAAGGTAATTCCCTTCTTGAACCAAGGTAGACTATCTTACGATGTAATCTAACACGTACAAATATGGGTTATAACAGTTTTTAGTGTACAAATGATCATGTCAGCCTTATAGGCTCGTAGGTCACATGTATAAGTTTGTATATCATGTTGGGCTATCCTACTTCAAGCATTCCCTTATGTTTTATTTTGGTTATATTATGATGTCCCTTCTGGTCCATTTACCCATGATGGTATAATAAGAAAGATACGTTACATTGGCACTCGGTTGAGTAAGGCACCGGCTGCTCGTCATGGCCCTTCGATTTGGGTCGTGACAATATTATGTTGTGAGATTCACTGTATTTGGTTGTTACTGATAATATTATTATATATGTGGATCAGGCTGCATACCACAACTGTATTATTATATATGTGGGTCGGGAGGCATGCTGTAATATTATATACATCTATCTATATGTGTGTGCGCGTGCGCGCGCGTCTATATGTGGAGGGGTCGGGTTCCACGCCACAAAGGTATTTGTTTTGATATGTGAATCGGGTTGCACGTTGCAACTGAAAGGTTAAATTATGGTTATTCTTGGTTGATATATTCCGCGAGCGTGTTGTGTTGTAAGAATGCTTTGTGATGACATTCTAGGATCCTATATCATTTACTTTCTTATTCTATTCATTATGTAGTTATTCATTTCTCTATCTCATTATTGCTTTTCTTCTTATTACTCATACAGGTTTATAATGAGTGTCTTGTCATAGCTTAGTTATCAGTTCGACGAGGTTGGGCTCAATACTTACTGGATACATGGGATCGATTGTATTCATACTACACTTCTGTACTTCTTGTGCAAAATCCCAGTATTGGTCTCAAATGCGTTTAGAGGTGATTGCTCGTACCTTCTTCTTTCAGGAGACTTGAGGTAGTACTGCTTGGTGGTCGCAGACCCTAGAGTCCCCTTCCTATCTTCATCTACTGCTTATTGTACCAGACAATATTGTATTTTCCATTTCAGACTTGTATATAGTATTATTAGTGGCTCATGTACTTGTGACACAAGATTTTAGGCTTAGTCTTAGACAATATTTGTTGTACTCCTATTATATGTTTATGTTATTTCACCGTTTTAATATCTTAAAGTTCTTAGTTTTTAAACTGCTTTAGTTATTTTGATAATGTTGGCTTTCCTAGAAAGTGGATGTTAGGAGTCATCACAGCTCCATAGTTTGGGGTTTGGGTCATGACAAGTTCATCCGGTGTTTCATGTTTTCATGCTTCGGAAGTATCATGAAGATCAGTCACATGTGTCGGATTTCAGCTTGGTATAGTTGGTTGAGAATTTTGCTTATGAAGAAGACTCGGTGGCCTTTTTGTATAGGCATGTTTGGAAGCTGAGGTCGAAAGATATTGCATCGATAAAGGTACGGTGGAGAGATCAACTGATCGAGAAGACGACTTGGGAGACCAAGCAATGATATGTGAAGCAGATACCCTTACCTTTTTTGGCATTTCAGGTATGATTCTAAACTTTTTCAAGGATGAATATTTATTTAAAAACAGGAGAATGTAATGACTCAGTCGGTCCTTTTGGGTACTTGAACCTCATTTCCGCTATTTGACACTTTTCGTATGTGTGTTTGTTGTTTAATGACTTGCAGGGTTGGTTAGCGTGGTTTTGGGAAGGTTTGAGAGTGATTTGAGACACTTAGTCTCATTTTGAAAGCTTAAGTTGTAAGAGTTTATTAAGGTTTGAGTTTGAATAGACGACCTCGGATTGGTGTTTGATGGTTTTAATAGGTTTGTATGGTAATTTTGGACTTAGGCCTATGTCCGAATATGGACTTGTTAGGTTCCTAGGATGTTCTGGCTCTATTTATTGAAGGTTGAAAATTTTGAAGGTTTGGAGGCTTTATAGGTTTGACTAGGGTTTAACTTCGATAATATCATATTTGAATTGTTGTTATGGAACTAGGAATATTTTCATTTTTTATTTGAAACTTATGTGCAAAGTTTGGATATAATCTGGATTGGTTAGGATTGAATCGGACGCATAATTTGAAGTTCGGACGTTCTTGAACTTAAGATAAGTTCGAATTGTGTTTCAATATTTGATTCATTGATGCGATGTTATCCCACATGTTTGGAGGTTTTGGATTGGTCCGTTAGTGTTTATGGACTTGTTGGTATGATTGGACAGGTACCGGAGGCTCGGTTGGGTGTTTCGCATACGTTTCAGATCATTTTGGTGTTTGATGGCAAGTCTGATGCTGGTGTGTCGCGACTGTGAAGTTTGGTGTGCAGGTGCGGTGTTGCACCTGCAAAAGGAGACACGCAACTGCGAGCTTGATCTGGGAGCAGGAGGGCCGGTTGCGCATAAGTGATGTTAGGGGCACACATGCGGCATTGTAGACGTGGAACTTTCTCCGGCAGATACGAGTGGTTGATTGCCTAAGTGAACTCACATATGCGAGGTTTTGACCACAAAAACGGTGTCGCAAAAGCGATCAAGTGGTCCGCAGATGCAGAAATTGTTCGGCAAACTTATATTTCGAGGGTTTAGCTCATTTTTCATTATTTGGAGTTTTGGAGCTCGCTAGAGGCGATTTTTGGAGAAACATTCATCACTTCTTTGTGGGTAAGTAATTCTTCACTTGGATTTGGATATTTATCTTGAATTCCTATGGAGTTAGGCATATTAATCATGTCATTTTTGAGGAAAAATTGGGGTTTTAGCCTGCAAATTAAGAGAATGAATTTTGGGTATTTGAGTATCATTTTGGACTTGGTTTTGGAATCTAATTATATATTTGGACTCGTAGGGTTATGGGTAGTCGAGATCTACTGCTTGACTCGCATTTTTAACATGTGGCCGGGTTGATTTTGTTGACTTTGTGATAATTGAATAAAGATTGAAGCTTTATTGTTTTGATTTGGTTCCTATGGCTTTGTTTACCATTATTGAGTTGTTTTTATCAGATTTAAGCCATTCGGAAGATGATTTGCGAGGGAAGGTATTTTTAGAATATTGATTTTCCTTGTTAGATAATTATCTTTCCTAGCTTTGGCTTGAGGGACTAGTTTCTAGAATTTTTGATATTAGCTACATGCTGGGGGTGGCGTGCATGTAAGGGGTTGAGCATATTTGCGTACACCGGGTTTATCCATGTTCGGCGTAGTTTTTAGGCTATATTTTGCGTTGTTTTGAATATTTGTGATTATTTCTATCATGCTTTATGTGTTTTATAACTACATGACTTTGTGAATCATGCAAGAGATCATGTGTAGTTTTGCTTTCCTGTTTGAACATGATACTCGTTGTTGTATTGCGTATCTGTCTAATTTGGGTTTTAGTCATACACTTTGCACATGCATATACCTTAGCATGATATTTTATTAGTACAGGAGTATGCGATTTGATATCCAGCATGTATATACTTTTTGTGTTATAGACTGGTTTGGCAATACTTGTGACACATGAGTTGCCCGTGCGGTTATCACACGTGAGTTGTCCGTGCAGCGTGTGGATAAGGATCTATCCTCCTAGGGTCATCCACTCATGTTTCTCTTTGATGAAGTACATATGGTTATGGAAAGCTGATTAGTGTTGGATTTGGTGTATCTTCTTTATATGAAATTCCTTATTGTATATATGCCTTTTTGAGGTTATCTTCTCGATATGCCACTTTAGTTGATGAAATAATATACAGTATATATCTTCTCTATTTGTCTCTTTTTGTGTAATTTGACTTGTCTATTTTGGCATATCTTCCCTATATATTTAACTGTTGGTTTGTTTCGATGCTAGTGCATATCTTCTCTATCCGTTGTCTTATCTGTATTCCATGCGTAGATTCCAGTATTTTTGTTGTGTATACATATTTATTTATGAATTATACATATTCGACACATGAGTATCATTTGTGATTATTGTCACTATATACTTACTGAGTATATAGGGTCTGTTGTACTCATACTATATTCTGCACTTAATTGTGCAAATCCATGAGTCAGACCAGTTGAGATTAAGTGCCGGACTTTTGTTGAGCTGTTGAGGCCGAGGTAGAGCAGCTTCCCCATTGCAGTCTCTGGCGTCAACTTCTACTTTCATTACTATTGTTATTTCAGACAGTGTATTGTGCATTTATTTGTTTTTTAGAGCTCATGACTCAGTGTTACCAGTTTCTATAGTATTTTTAAAATGTTTTGTATATTTATGTTTATTCGGCTTTCGAACTTCTTTATTCTGTCTTTTTTTTATTATTATTACGTAAAGTTTAGCTTGCTTAGAAAATGGGGTTAGGCGTCATCACGATCGGTGATGGTTTTGGATCGTGACAACTAAAAATCAAGTGGTGGACTAATTATCTCCTCTTTATAAGGAGGTAGACCTGTGGAAGTTAAAGGGATTAATAAATGCTTCCCCAATGAGCAAGTGTTTGCAACCATGATTTTCCATGATAATGAGTTTCTATGGAATGCCAATATAGCTAATTTTAATAGATGGATTACAATCTCTATGGCTTCTTTCATACCAACAAGAGAAGTTCATAAGAGATAGTGACTCATTTCAATTGAGACGAGCCTTACTTCAAGATTTATACCGATAACATTATTTGAAGGTGTGTCCCGAGGAAGAAAGGAAACAAATCTTGAAGGCATGCCACGAGTCTCCATATGGATGACATCATGTGCAAAATAGAACTATTGTGAAGGCGTGTAATCAATGCCAATGCCAAGGTAACATTTCAAGAAGGAATAAGATGCATCAAATTTTAATTATTGAGGTGAAGTAGTTTGAAATGTGGAGCATCGATTTCATGGGCTCATTTTTGAGTTTGCATAGCAATAAATACATCTTTATATCTGTATATTACATGTCTAAATGAGTGGAAGCGATAGCTTTCCCCAATAATGAAGCAATGAGTGTCACATACTTTCTTAAGAAAAACATATTCACAAGGTTTGGGACTCCGACAATGATAATATGTGATGTTGGTTCATAATTTTACAACAAATTATTTTACAATCGCTAGAGAACTATGAAGTCAAGCTTAAGGCTGGTACATCAGAACACCCACAAACAAGAGGACCAATTGAAGTCTCTAATGGGGAGATAAAATTGCATTTTGATTTTTTTTTAAAAAAAACAAAAGAATCATTAATGCAAATGGAATGGATTGGTTCACAAAGATTGATGACACTCTTTGGCGTATAGGACGACATGTAAGACGCCGATTGGTATGTCTCCATATAAGTTGGTAGTTGGCAAGGCTTGTCACTTGCCGCGAATTTGAATTTGTGATGTTATCTATTGAAGTATGTAGTTTCCTTTCAAATTAGTGTCTACTTTACTTCTTATAAAGTTCAACAACTTAAAGGAAATATCAAAGCTGGCTAATCCATAAACTGATACTTTATTTCCAAACATTGGCCCTTAAAGAAATCTCGATCTTGGCCGAACTAGAACCGCTACGACCGTTTTTTGAGGAAACTACACAAGATGCCTACATTAGCCATTTATATTACGCGTTTCTACCCATATTTAAAATAATTACATAAGCTGCCTAAACGATCAAAACAAATTACCCGTCTACCCACAATTCATCCCTTAAGTCACAAGACCCATTTATAGATATTTAATGAGCTATTTAAATCTTTATTGTCCGCTTGTTTGTTATTAAATTCCAAGGATCCATAGTTAAATGAGGAAATAACACTAAATGCATATCACTCCCAAAATATTTACCTGGATTTGTCCATTTTAAAATTAATTACTCCTAACTACGCAATCTAAACTTATTACCCGTAAATTCACTTGCCTTTTCCCTTTTAATTTGCTCTACGCTTTTACCTAGCATGAGGGGCATATTGAAAATGCAAAACTTTTTTTCGTTCTGTTTATTCTATGACTTGAATTCCAAGACTTCTGACTTCTGCAAAACATTAATTTGCCATTGGAGGACCTTAAAGCTTGAAACTCATAAATTGGATTTGTTGAGTTTGTGGTTATTTTGATCCGCTTCTGACCAGGTATGTTCGAAATATTAATTGGAGGATGTGGCTATATTCTGAGACAATTAGATGGATATTTTAGAGTAGATTTTTAAATTTTGGGTTGAAATTGAGTGAACTAGCAAAGAAGATAGATTTGTACTATATACCAAAATGGTTACATTGTATTGGTATACAATAATTAATTCAAGAGTATATAATTGACTACAATAGTATACAACTAATTTTTCTTGATGGAATGAACCAATCCTCTATATACCAAAATTACATATTATAAACCATTTTGGTTAATTCAATAGTGTATAATTTATTGCGTTGAACTGTAGAAGAAGAATTTGTACTTTATACCAAAATGATATACTATGAACCATTTTGGTATACAGTTCATTTCAATGATATACTATTACAGTATACTATATAATGTAACGGTATACTCTTACAATTAGTTCCTTTTAGAATTTTTTGAAATTTTTATTGACAACTGATGTTGTTTTAGTTTAATAATTGAATTAAAAAAAATTCTGTAAACTATCTGCGTACAATTATATACCTTGTTGGTATAGCTATATACTATACTGGTATCATATGTTAGTTGGAATATTTTTTGGTTGTATTAGCTACATTGTTTGATTTTTCTTTAGTAATAGTAGAATAGTACAGTATCTTGAATTTTTTTAATTTTTCTTTATGCATGTGTATTATGTAATCATTTTAATTTTTTCTTTATGCGTTTATTTTATTTAATAGTATTATAGTACATTATCTTGAAATACATTATTATATTAATAATAGTATTAATAATAGTATTAGTTTTGCTGTGTTGGATTTTCTTGTACCTATGGACATAGATTTTGTGTATTATGTAATATTTTTTATAGTTATATGCAGTTGTTGGAACGACCCCGTACAACTATATACCCTATTAGTATAGCTATATAATATATTGGTATCATATGCTAATTGAATTATTTTTTGGTTGTATTAGCTGCATTTAATTGGTACACTATTTGATTTTCTTTTAATAATAGTAATATAGTACAATATCTTGAAAGACTTTATTATATTAATAGTGGTGCACTATTTTTTTTATTTTTCTCTTTATGCATGTGTTATGTATTAGTAGTATAGTCATATAGTTGCTGGGAATTAACAAGTAAAATTTTATACCATGTTGGTATAGTTATATGCCATATTGGTATCATATGGTAGTTTGAATATTTTTTTGGTTGTTTTAGCTGCTTTTTTTAAGTGAATTCTATTATGACATTATTTATATGAACATGATTTGCAGTGCTGGAATTTTTTTGTGTTGATGGACATAAATTATGTGTATTTTGTAATAGTTTTTATACTTATAGGCAATTATTGGAACGACCCCATACAACTATATACCATGCTAGTAACGGAATGAGCAAGTTGCTTTGCGAATATTTAGCTTGTAATGAGAGTATGTAATTTTCTCATACTTTTATTGCATCCTTTAATATTTTGGTACAGTAGTATAGTCGCAGATAGTTGTAGCAATATTCTAGAGCAATCATATACTCTGTTAGTATACATGTATACCATATTAATATCATATGGTACTACAAGTCTTTTTTGCTACTTATACTTTTATTGTATTTTTTAATATTTTATTATCATTTCTATTCTAACTAGTATATATAGAGATTTGGTGGCCATAGATTATGTTTTCTTGCTCCATAACTAGTTGTGTTACTGGTAATGGTAGAGTGTATACTGATATTTGTAGAGAAGCAGATCAAGGTTTGCATGGCAATCACGTCTTGATTCTTAGAATCTGATTATGTAATTTATGGTGCTCAGCAGCAGTCAGTGTAATATTCAGTGAATTAGATCAAGTGACAACTGATATTATTTCAGTTTAATAATTGAATTTAAAAAATAAGAAAAAGACAAAAGGTATATTATACTAGTTATTTTTTTTTAAAAAGGTGAACAAATATTTACTCTATAAGTTATTTTTTCTTATTTTATAAAAATAAGAATAATAAATAATAGTGAAAACATTAAATGAAATTAGATTATGAAGAGAAAAAGAATATATAAAAAAGAAGTGAAATGAAATTAGAAAAGAATCAAGAAATAAAGAAAATAAAAGAAAAAAGGAGTTAAATGAAATTAGAAAAGGAACAAGAGATAAATAAAATAGTATAAAAAATAAATAAGGAGTCAAAATTGAGCGTGAAATAAGTTACGGTAAAAATAACAATAATACGAATTGGGCAAAAATAAATGAAGATAGAGAAAAAAGAAAAAAATAAGAAGAAAACGAGAAAAAAAGAAAAGGAGAAAAGAAAGAAAAAAAAAAGGAAAATAGAAAAGAAGCATAGAAATAAAAAATTGGAAAAAAAAGAGGAGAAAACTCCCCCACAAAAACTATTATGAGTAGAAAATATAATTAGTTTGATCGGTAAAAAAATAAATGAATAATAAGGATAAATATTTTTATTTTTTGATAACTGTGTCATTCACCCTTGTTAGGGGCCAGTTTTGACCATACTCAGCCCAGATGACAGGCATGCGTATCTGTTGTTGGATCTTTGTAACAAGAGAGAGACTGTATCTTGTAAGCAAAATCTATGATATGGACTTTATAATAAAATAAGATCATTAAATCCCTTTATCAAATTTATTTTATCCTATTTTGATGAATTATGATTGTAATAATTCACTTGGTAGCTTGAGGAATAAAATAAAATGGTTACAAGACCATTGAAAATAAGAAGTTTTTGATGTTTTACCTATTTATCCAACAATCACAACTATGTATGATTATTTATATTATTTATTTCATTACAATTTAAACATATTTAATTCTTTTGATCTCTTTCAGATCAAATAGAGGATATCTTGTAAAATGATGTGTATATTGTTAGCACATGCGCACATATAAACAAAACTAAAAGTCTACATAATGATAGACTGTATGTTGTAAGCAAAATCTATGATATGCACTTTATAATAAAATAAGATCATTAAATCCCTTTATCAAATTTATTTTATCCTATTTTGGTGAATTATGATTGTAATAATTCACTTGGTAGCTTGAGGAATTAAAAAAATGGTTATAAGACCATATGAAAATAAGAAGTTTTTGATGTTTTACCTATTTATCCAACAATCACAACTATGTATGATTATTTATATTATTTATTTTATTACAATTTAAACATATTTAATTCTTTTGATCTCTTTCAGATCAAATAGAGGATATCTTGTAAAATGATGTGTATATTGTTAGCACATGCGCACATATAAACAAAACTAAAAGTCTACATAATGATAGAATGTATGTTGTAAGCAAAATCTATGATATGCACTTTATAATAAAATAAGATCATTAAATCCCTTTATCAAATTTATTTTATCATATCTTAATAAATTATGATTGTAATAATTCACGTGGTAGCTTGAGGAATAAAATAAAATGGTTATAAGACCATTGAAAATAGAGATTTTTACATGGTTGCTTCCTTTGTAAAAACAATTCTCATAAATGATAGTAGATTTTGTTTATTCTAAAAACAGCATAATTTTTTACTTTTTTTAGTACTTTCACGTTGATAACTCCATTAACTAAGGGATCCCTCTACTTTAATACACTTTTTACTATATTTCTTTCCCCTCACTTTTCCACAATTTCTTTTTTCTCTTCCATAAATAACACTTACTCAAACATATCAAAGATTCTGATAGAATAATATCTCAAAAATAATTCCCTCTGCGCAATGAAAATTTTAGTATTTCTTTTTTGAGGTTTAAACTTTTTCCTGTACGATTTTATTTTAACTCAAAATATACCTTTAATATATTTCAAGTATATTATATTACAAGGTAAATATTCCATCAATATGTCATATATATTTTTTATATGTATTTATACGACATATATAACTTATATATATACATCATAATACAATAATTATATTGATATTATTCAAAGTATATTGCTAGCAAATACTTTACATAAAATTTAATCTGAAATATTAACATGCCACTAATATGTATATAGAAAAAAAAACACGTCACGTATATTGTTTATATATGGATAATTTATACAAATATGCATGTAATATTAGTGTAAAATATAAATGGTATATTAATAATATCTATTTAAATATAAATAACATATGCATATATTCATGATTTTCCTTAAAACAACACATGATTTATAATATACCACAAAAATATATTATATTTTCGCGAAATATATGTATTTTATTCCATTAGGATATATAGATATATAATTTTGCTAGGATTAAGTTGAATAAAAAGGTTCATGTATGAAAAAGAAAAAATATGTTATGGAATGAATCGATGATATATTATTAAATATAAAGACATATATAAACAACATATGCATATATACGTGAAATTTTCTAAAAAATACATGATTTATTATGTATATATACCATAAATATATATTATATTTTTTTAATGAAATGTATGTATTTTATTTCATCATAATACAAAGATGTATAATTTCGCTACATTACATTGTATAAAAAGGTCCATGTATGGAAAGGAAAAAACTTGTTATATAATGGACTGGTTTCCAACAAAAACATAAAACATGCTATGGAATGGAGAGAAGAAATAGGGAAAGATATTAAATTCTAGGACTGTTTTTTTAAGCAGCTTGATTCTTGCTGATTTGAATTGAATAGAATCTGCTATATGTATAAATATTTTACTGTCATATTTGTTAATCATTAATTAATGCTAATCTTTTGTATTATATTTTTAATAGTCTTCTATTAATGAAAGTAGCCCTTGAAAATAAGAAGTTTTTGACGTTTCACCTATTTATCCAACAACCACAACTATGTGTGATTATTTGTATTATTTGTTTCATTACAATTTAAACATATGTAATTCTTTTGATCTCTTTCAGATCAAATTAACAATATCTTGTAAAATGATGTATATATTGATAGCACGTGCGCACATATAAACAAAACTAAAATTCTAGATAATAATAGACTGTATCTTGCAAGCAAAATCTATTATATGGATTTTATAATAAAATAAGATCATTAAATCCCTTGTAACGATCCGACCAGTTGTTTTGAGCATTTGCATTCCGTTCAGCTGTTTTGAAATCTTGAGTAGCTTCATATGACGTATTATGACTTGTGTGAATAGTTGGTTTTGGTTTTCAAGTGATTCGAGATCGATTCAGAAGAAGGATTCTCATGAGAAGCTTTAAGTTGAAAGTGTTGACCAAGCTTGGCTATTATATATTTGACCCCAGATCGGAGTTTTGATGGCTCCGTTAGGTTCAAGTAGCGACTTTGGACTTGGGCGTATGCCCGGATTTGCATTTAGATATTTCTTGAAGGTTTTGGCATTAATTGACAAAAGTTGGCAAGTTGGAGTTTTGGAATGTTCATAAGTTTGACCGGAAGTTGACTTTGATGATATCGAATTCGGATTTTGGTTCCGGGAGTTGGAATAGCTTCGTTATGACATTTGAAACTTGTGTGCAAAATTTGAGGTTATTCCAAGTTGATTTGGTATGGTTCGGCACGAGATTTGGAAGTTGAATGTTTAAAGGTTCATTAAGTTCGATTTGAGGTGCGATTCTTAGTTTTGATGTTTTTATGTGTGATTTGAGGCTTCGAGTAAGTCTGTGTTATGTTATGAGACTTGTTGGTATGTTCGGACGGGGTCTCGAGGGGCTCGGGTGGGTTTCAGACGGGTTTCGGACCATTTTGGGCTATGTTAGTTTGATTGGTTTCTGCTGGTTCTGGTCTTCTTCGCGACTGCGAAGGTGGACTCGCAGTCGCATAGTGCAATGGGGGCTGTTTGATGTTTATTCTTCGAGTGCGCTTCAAAGATTGCGTTTGCACTGGATTTAAGTTTTTAAGTCTTCGTTTTAGTGTCCATGACTACGCGCGCGCGTAGTGTTGAGTGGGGCTGGTTAGTATTGCTAGGTTCTTCATCGCGTTCGCGATGGTTTGTCCACGATAGCAGAGGTCTAACAATATGTTTCGTCGTGTTTGCCAAGGTGTTTCTGCGAACGCATAGAGTAGAGTGTGGCAGTGTGAGTTTGTGCTTCGTGAACGTGAGGCTGTTATTGCGTTCGCTAAGGGTATTGCTGGAGCAGTGTTATAAAGTACTCTATTTCGAAGGTTTCAGACATTTTAGCATATTTTGAGCTATGGAGCTCGAATTTGGACGATTTTGGAGGCGACTTCCACCACATGGATTGGGATAAGTATTTTCTACTCGGTTTTGATTATATTCCGTGATTCTTTTGGCATTTTCTTCATAATGTCAAAAGCAAGTTGGTGGTTTTTGTCTAAACTAGCCTAACGTGAATTTTTGAGTTTTGAACATTAATTCGGAGTCGGAATTGAGTGAAATTTAGTATGGTTGGACTCTTAAGTCAATGGGTTGACAGATTTTGTGAGCTTTGTTGGGTTCCGAGGTGCAGGTCCGGATTTGACTTTTTGGTTGACTTTAAGTAAATGTGTAAAGGTTCGACCTTTATCGATTGGGTTAGCTTCCATGGCATTATTTGATGATTTGAGTTGCTTTTGGCTAGTTTCGAGTCGTTCAGAGGATGATTTGAGCGGGATGGCACTTCTAGTTCATCAATTTGGCTTGTTTGATGTAAACATCTTGCCTAACTTTGTCGGGGGAACTCTCTACTAATTGATATTGTTTGCTACATGCAGGGTGATGCATATATGAGGTGACGAGCGCATATACATGTGCCAGGGTTAATCATGCTTGGGAGTAAATTATACGATTAATTGTGCTTTTTAGAATTATGTGACCTTCCTGTTTCATGTCTTACTTGACTTCTAGATTACTAAGAATATGAAATTAAATGCTAGAAACCAAGATATAGCCTATTATAATTTGATTAAAAATTTGACGGATTTTTTGTGAAATTATTTATGTGCTAAATTCGATCATCATTATGCTTAATGACTAATACATCGCTACGACCATTATTCTCGAGATATTGGATTCTATACTCGAGTTGAAGACCGTTTTTTAGACTTGTTGAAATGCTTGAACAATAAGGTTCTTGAGGTTATTGAATTGTTATTGGCTTGAAAGCTGTGAATGATGTTCATTTGGAATATTTTCTTACTCACTCTCCTCGATATTATTCATGCTTCCTACCTTGCTTGTTATTGATATACATATGCTAGTGAGAAAGAGTGTGAAACACGAAACGTGATGCCGTGCCATTGCATATATATTATCATGTGAGGAAAGTGTAAAGCACGAAGGGTGATGCCGTGCCATTTTATTTACGTTATCATGTGAGGATGAGAGTAAAAGCACGAAGGGTGGTGCTATGCCATTTCATTTACATTATCATGTGAGGATGAGAGTAAGAGCACGAAGGGTGATGTCGTGCCATTTCATTTATATTATCATATTTTCATTTACATTATCATGTCAGGATGAGAGTAAAAGCACCAAGGGTGATGCTATGCCATTTCATTTACATTATCATGTTATTATATTATCATGTGTTCATGACACGAAGGGTGTTTTCGTGCAGGCGAGGACAAGGGACATGCATTATGTTGTGATATCTTTTCCTTTTGTATACATCCATGCCTTTACCTTGAACTGTTACTGTTGCACCTATGTTTTCTATGTGGTTTGTCGTTGTTGTTCTGTCTTTGACCTCTATCTCAATCGTTATTATGTTGTCCATGCCTTCTATCCGTTTAACTTGCAATTATCACGCTTTCTTTCTTGTTTTTATATCTACATCCATGTCGTTTCTCATTTGTTGTACTTTCATATAAGCCTGCTACTATGTTAGTTATTCACGCCTTCTATTTGTTAGCTCATAAAGATCAGGCTTTCCCTCTTGTTTATTATATCTACATCTAGGCCTTCTACCATGTTAGTTAGTGATTATGTTCTTCTTTCCTAATTGCTTTCATTACTTATATGCCTTTTACCTAGTCTGTTACAGTTGTCTATATGTACTGCCTTGTTCGTTATTGCAACTTGTATATTTCCCACTTTGTCATTACTGTTATTGGTATTTCTTTCACCTAGGTTGTATTGTTATACATATATTTGGTGAGGATGAGATAAATGCACAACGGGTGGTGTCGTTCCATTTGATTTGATGTCTTGAGTATATTTCTCACAATATGAAAATTATAGATTTACTAGCATGGTTTATTCGTTAGCGCTCTAAGGGAAGGATTGGTCGTGATATTGGGGAATATTAATCGTGATTTCTTCTAGTAATCATTTACTGCTTTTCATATTTGTTTCTTGTACTTTTTTTTATTATGTTCTAGTATTGTTCTATTGTTAGTCTATTGCACAAGTTATATCAGTGAGTATCTTTTAATAAAAAAGCCTCGTCAATACTTCGCCGAGGTTAATCAGGATACTTATTGAGTACATGGGGCCGGTTGTACTCATACTACACTTTAACACCTTACGTGCAGATGTTAGAGCCGAGCTGCGGTGGATGACGTGAGCTAACTCTAAAGATGTTCGTGCCTTCCGGGTGTGGCTACCACTTGTCCCTGGGTAGTTTTAGAGTTGAATTATGTTTATGTACTTTTCAGATAGAAGTTGTATTCATTTCATATCAGTTCTTTGCAATAATACAGTCTTATTAACTCATAACTTGTAGTACTAGTCCTTGGGATATTGTATGGAATCCAGATATATCATTTGTTGGTCACCTTTATTTTATTAGAATCTTTTTAACTATTAATTGGCCGACCTAACGGGTTGAGTTAGGTGCCATCACGATCAGTGAATTTCGAGTCGTGATAAGTTACTATCCGAGCACTAGGTTCGTAGGTTCTACGAGTCATGAGCAAGTTTCTAGTAGAGTCTTACGGATCGGTATGATGACGTCCATACCTATCTTCTAGAGGCTACAGGGCATTTAGAAAATTTTCTATTCTTTCTTTCCTCATTGTGCGGCCTTGTTTCAGCTTAAAACCTACGATTTTGATTCTTCCTGTTCGTCCATATGCGATGTTGCACTCGGTATTCATTATGTGCCGATGGTTTTTTATGCTGCAGATGGATTACGAAGGGCTATGGAAGTTTGATTATCATCGCGATGTGTTGTTTGGTCTTGGGAGCAGATGCAGTGATAGATCATTCAGTTGCTCATTGGTAATATGAGGCAGGTTCTTATATCTAGTTGGTAAGCACGGACTTGGGGAGACTGGCTGGTGACCTAGTTGTTGTGATTAAGGCGGATTCACGGTAAGATGTCAGTTTGAGTACAACCAGTGGGTTATCTTTTGCGTGATGAGTTTGGATCATGTGTTTTGTACAAGGTTTTCATCCAGTAGAATGCATATATTATCAATTCAGAGCTAGGGAAGTTTGTGTGACTATTGCAAGGATGGGTAAGCGCTTGGCAGAGTCTTCTGAGTGTTCTATGACCAGTATTTCATGAGGTTTTGAGGTATTTAGCTAAATAGCCGTGCGGGATCGGGGCAGCTATGAAGATATGGTACTTTGGATTACCAATGATGTGTTTTATGGCTTCGGGCTAGTTGGGGGAGTCTGCTAATGACGATCGAATTGTAGGATCATGTGTTGTATCAGTTTCCGAGCCGAGGTATTGCTTGATTGTTTCTTTGAATAGTCATATGTTGGTGTGTATTGATGATCATAGTAAGTTGAGCGGTTATCAAGAAGGTTCTGACAAGTTCCATATCAGATGTAGACTTTAAGGACTTCTGAATTTGTGTATGCAAGTGCTTGAGAGCGGTAGCGAATGGTAACCGGATCTATGATATTTCTATGTCAAGAATAATTCTACATGGCAATTATTGGAGAGATGCAAGAAACGGCTTCAGATTCATAGAAGGTTCCTTCAGAGCGAGCATACCTGATTGAGTTACTTTCGGGTTGGCAGTCTGTGTGACTCGGTCGAGTTAGGGGCGATCAGTTATGATGACTCGATTATGTGTTAATGAGTTCCGAAGAATTCACCATAGTTATGGCCACGGCAGGAGTTGATGTTTTCTACATATATAGAAGTTATATTGCGTGTGGTGACGTTCTCTAGGATTGAGTTAAATGAAAGGTTCTCGGGTTGATGAGATGTTCAACTTGCTTGTGGTTCAGAGTTGATTATGAGGTTTTTGATGTTCACAAGTTAGCATGTTAGTGGCAATGAGCTGTGTGGGGTTGAAAGTTGCGAGTTCAAGGTTGTGGTTTAGTTTTGAAGGAAAGTTTATGAGTTCTTGAGTAAACGGACGATTTTGGGTGTTTAAGAGAATACTGGCACTATTTGATATCGTCGAAGATAGTGCGCCTGCTAGCAGGTGCATTGTGTTTTGACTTGTGGGTATTTTTTGTATGATGATGGAGTTTGAGTGACGTATCAACCATTTGAGTAGCGGTGTTGAGACCCAATATGAAGATTCTGGTATTCGTGAGGTCCAGACTGGATGTTCTCATTGGCAGACTATTCCTTGATTACGAATTGTGAAGAAATATTGGAGATTGGATAATTGATGCTAGGTGTTATGGAAAGGTTTTTATGGACTTTTGGAAGGTTAATTACATGTTTAGGGATGATTGAAATTTGGTTTGGGGATTATTTTTAAGCCTAATGGTAATGTATATTATGTATCAGATTGAATTTGCTTGCTCTTGCACAGCTGTTACCATATGTATATCATCGGGTGGAATAGATGTTATTCGCGCCTTGGTCTAAGTTATGTGTTTCTCTCTTATGCTATAACGGATGGTGAAGGGTACATGATTTTTCGCATGCATGTTGTAGATCCGTTAGGCCTTATGGCGTTAGAGGCGAGGTAGCCCTCGAGACGTTGACTTGCTTATTGCACCATAGTTGTGCTTGTCTTTCTTAGTGTTTTTTATGCCTAATCATCTTCCCACAGCTATATTTTGTGCACTCTATTGTGCTTGATGTGACGCACATGTGATCAGTGAGCCCAAGCATTATGGCTCGATGGGTACCCCTATATGGATTGATATGATTGGATCAGGTTGCACGCCGTGATGGTACTGTGATGAGATGTAACTCCTTATGTTTATTTCGTGTATTTTTCTTTCACCTTGTTGAAAAAAGTTCATAGGAAAATGTTATAATTACCCTCCTTGCTTAACTTGCTTTGTAGCCTTCTTATTTAACTTTCTTATTTTATATATCTTGTCTGAATTATACTTGTTTGGTATACGGAACCGCGTTGTGTAGGGTTCCATATGATTTTTGGTGAGACTTGTCGATTGGGCTATTTGTATTGGCTGAGATGAGGTTTCTAGATATGAGATTTGCACTATCATATTGGGACAAGGAATGTTTGGAAGAATAATACCATATTTTTGCTACGGATTTGCGCAATGGCCCTGGTCAGACAAGTGAGCTTCTTGGCTTATTGATCAGATAATTGGTTAAGAGATTCTACGTGTTTCTTTCATCATCGGCTGTGTACGAAGGTTTTGAACGAGGTTTTATTTGATATTAGGTTTACTACTAGTACCAGATTTGCTTTTGGGTAGCTATGGTGGTCAGCAGTTATTGTTGTGAGTATCTGAGTTATGTGGTGTATTACGTGATTATATATTGGGTTATGGTTGTGGCTTGATATAGCTTGTTCAGACTTATACAGTGTGTAGATGTGAGGTACGGGTCTCGTAGTGAATCTCAGATGTTGAAACTTGGGTTCTAAGGTTTAAGGACTAAGGTTGAAGTAAGAATCTTCAATTATGTTGTGTTGACATGCTTGCGGGGATTGGGGTGACGTGGGATCACCCCGGGTTTGTCCGTGGTACGTTTACACAGTGATTTGATGGCTTTGGCACGTTCGAGGATGAACATATGATTAAGTGGGGGAGGATGTAACGACCCGACAGGCCGTTTTGAGCATTTTCATCCTGTTCAGCTGTTTGAAGTCTTGGGATAGCTTCATATGACGTATTATGACTTGTGTGAATCATTGGTTTTAGTTTTCAGGTGATTCGAGGTCGATTCAGAAGAAGATTCTCATGTTAGAAGCTTTAAGTTGGAAGGATTGACCAAGTTTGACTTTTGCGTATATGACCCCGGATTAGAGTTTTGACGGCTCCATTAGGTTTGGGTGGTGATTTTGGACTTAAGCGTATGCACGAATTTGCATTTGGATGTTTCTTGAAAGTTTTGGCATTAATTGGCGAAAGTTGGCAATTTGGAATTTTTGAATGTTCATAAGTTTGACCAAAAGTTGAATTTGATGATATCGGATTCGAATTTTGGTTTCGGGAGTTGGAATATTATTATGTCATTTGGAACTTGTGTGCAAAATCTGAGGTTATTACGAGTTGAATTGAGATACGATTCGTGATTTTAATGTTGTTATGTGTGATTTGAGGCCTCAAGTAAGTCCGTGTTATGTTATTAGACTTGTTGGTATATTCGGACAGGGTCCCGAGGGGCTCGGATGGGTTTCGGACGGGTTTCGGACCATTTTGGGCCATGTTACTTCTACAGGTTTCTACTGGTTCAGGTCTTCTTTTGCGACCGCGAAGGTCGAGTCGCGATCGCGTAGTGCAATTTGGGGTTGTTTGATGTTTGTTCGTCGCGTTCACGCTTCAAAGATCGTGTTCACGCTAGATTGAAGTCTTAAGTCTTCGCGTTCGCGTTCGCGTTCGCGTTCGCGTTCGCGTAGTATTGAGCGAGGCTGTCAGTTTTGATGGGGTCTTCATCACATCCGCATGGTTTGTCCGCAGTCACGAAGGTCTGACAGTGTGCTTCATCGCATTCGTGGGGGTGTTGCCGCGAACGCGTAGAATAGAGTGTGGCAGTGTGAGTTTGTGCTTCGCGAACACGAGGTTGTTACCGCGTTCGCGAAGGGTATTGCTGGCGCTGTGTTATAAAGTACTCTTTTTCGAAGGTTTCAGAAATTTTAGCATATTTTGAGCTGTGGCGCTCGGATTTAGGCGATTTTTACCACATGGATTGGGGTATGTTTTTTCTACTCGATTTTGATTATATCCCTTGATTCCATCTTCATTTTTTGCATTTGATTGATGATTTCAAAAGAGAAATTGGGGAGTTTTGTCCAAACATTTCTAAAGTGAATTTTTGATCAACTCGGAGTCAAAATTGAGTGAAATTCATATGGTTTGACTCGTAAGTGAATAGGTTGTCGGATTTTGTAAGCTATGTCAGGTTCTGAGGTGTGGCCCCTTGTTTGACCTTTTGGTTGACTTTTGAGTAAATATGTAGATATTCGACCTTTATCGATTGGGTTTGCTTCCTATGGCATTATTTGAAGATTTTGAGTTGCTTTTGGCTAGTTTCAATCAGTTCGAAGGATGATTTGAGCGCGATGGTGCTTCTAGTGTATCGATTTGGCTTGTTTGTGGTAACTGTCTTGCCTAACTTTGTTGGAAGAACATTTCCTACTAATTGATATTGATTGCTACATGCGGGGGGTGATGCATATGTGAGGTGATGAGCGTATATGCATGTGCCAGGGTTAACCATGCTTGGGGATAAATTATATGATTAATTGTCTTTTGAAGAATTATATGACCTTCCTGTTTCATATTTTACTTGACTTCTAGATTACTAAAAATATAAAATTAAATGCTAGAAACCAAGATTTAGCCTATTATAACTTGATAAAAAATTTGATGGATTTTTGTGGAACTATTGATGTGCTAAATTCGATCATCACTATGCTTAGTTACTAATACATCGCTACGACCGTTATCCTTGAAATATTGGATTCTATACATGAGTTGAAGATCATTTTTGAGACTTGTTGAAATACTTGAACAATGAGGTTCTTGAGGTTTATTGAATTGTTATTGGCTTGAAAGCTGTGAGTGATGTTCGTTTGGAATATTTGCTTAATCACTCTCCTTGATGTTATTCATGCTTCCTTTGCTTGTTATTGATATACAAATCCGTGGTGAGGAAGAGTATAAAGCACAAAGGATGATGCCGTGCCATTTTATTTACATTATCACGTGTGAGTAAAAGCACATAGGGTGATGCCTTGTCCTTTTATTTACATTATCATGATCTCACTTACATTATCATGTGAGGATGAGAGTTAAAGCACGAAGGGTGATGCCATACCATTTCATTTATATTATCATGTTTTAATTTACATTATCATGTGAGGATGAGAGTAAAAGCACCAAGGGTATTGCTGTGCCATTTCATTTACATTATCGTGTTATTATATTATCATGCGTTTATGGCACGAAGGGTGTTTTCGTGCAGGCGAGGACAAGGGACATGCATTATGTTGTGATATCTTTTCCTTTTGTATACATCCATGCCTTTACCTTGAACTGTTACTGTTGCACTTATGTTTTCTATGTGGTTTGTCGTTGTTGTTTCTATCTTTGACCTCTATCTCAATTGTTGTTGTGTTGTCCGTGCCTTCTATCCATTTAACTTGCAATCATCATGCTTTTCTTCTTGTTGTCATATCTACATCCATGCCGTTTCTCATTTGTTGCACTTTTGTATAAGCCTGCTACCATATTAGTTATTCATTCCTTCTATTAGTTAGCTCATACAGATCATGCTTCCCTGGTCTTTATTATATCTACATCTCGGTCTTCTACCTTGTTAGTTAGTGAAATTTATGTTCATCTTTCCAAATTGCTATCAGTACTTCTATGCCTTCTACCTAGTCTGTTACCGTTGTCCATATGTACTGCCGTATTCCTTAGTGCAACTTGTGTATTTCCCACTTTGTCATTAATATTATTGGTATTTCTTTCACCTGGCTGATACTGTTATATGTATATTTGGTGAAGATGAGATAAATGCACAAAGGGTGTTGTCATGCCATTTAATTTGATGTCTTGAGTATATTTCTCACACTATGAAAGTTATGGATTTACTAGCGTGATTTGTTGGTTATCGCTCTAAGGGAAGGATTGGTGGTGATATTGGAGAATATTGATTGTGATTTCTTCTAGTAATCATTTACTTCTTCGCATATTTGTTTCTTGTACTTTTTTTGTTATGTTCTAGTATTGTTTTATTTTTAGTCTACTGCACCGGTTATATCAGTGAGTATCTTTTAACTAAAAAGCCTCGTTACTACTTCATCGTGGTTCGTCAAGATACTTATTGAGTACATGAGGGTGGTTGTACTCATACTACACTTCTACACCTTGTGTGCAGATCTTGGAGCAGAGCTGCGGTGGATGACGCGAGCTGACTCTGAAGATGTTCGTGCCTTCCGGGTGTGGCTACCACTTGTCCCTGGGTAGTTCTAGAGTTAAATTTTATTTATGTACATTTGAAACAGAAGTTGTATTCATTTCATATAAGGTCTTTACAATAATCCAATCTTAGTAGGTCATGACTTGTACTACCAGTGTTTGGGATATTATATGGAATCACGATATATCATTTGTTGATCACCTTTATTTTATTAGAAGTGTGTTAACTGTTAATTGGCTGACCTAACGGGTTGGGTTAAGTGCCATCACGACTAGTGAATTTCGGATCGTGACATCCCTTTATCAAAATTTATTTTATCCTACCTTAATGAATTATGATTGTACTAATGCCCGTGGTAGCTTGAGGAAATAAAATAAAATGGTTATAAGAACATTGAAAATAAGAAGTTTTTCATGTTTCACCTAATTATCCAACAGCCACAAATGAGTGATTTACTTTATTATTTATTTATTTTATTTTAATATATTTTATTCTTTTGTTCTCTTTCATATCAACGATATCTTGTAAAATGGTGTGTATATTGTTAATACACACGTTATATAAACAATAAAAAACTCTACCTAATGATATATTTTAATCATATTCGTTTTTTTCTCCGTCGAATATGATCTAATATTATTTTTTTGATCAAAAGCACGAAACATGATCTTGATTTTGAGGGCCAACTTTCAATAATACGCCATCCATTTTTTATTACAAAAAATTCTTAAAAGCCATTTCTTCTTCTGTAGGAGTATCAAGTTATGAAATCGATCAAATGACATGGTATTTTAAAACAATCAAACTTTTTCTGAAAACATATTCTAATTAACATTGACTGCCTAATTATTCATGTTTTGAAATATTATAAAGAATAAAAAAGATCACGAAAACATTATTAGTGAACATTATTCACAAGAATAAAAAAAGGTTTCACGACATTTATATTGGTGAATATTATTCAGTTTTAAGCTGAAAATTTTGATTGGACAACATTTTGACTTTTCTAATTGAGCTTATTGGTAATTTGAATTTAAGTTTTGGTTTTAACACTGCAAGACTTTTATTTTCTTCAATCGGGTGGATTTTAAGATTGAAAAAGCTCTGAAATCTAATTCTGCGCTAATAAATTTTAATCATAATTAAAAAAATTAAACTAACTTATTGGATGGTTCAACTGATATATGAACTCTTGGGAAAAAACGCTAATTGCGAAGCAATAAAGAAAAAATTAAACTTAAAGAGAAATCTCAAAAATGAAAGAGAATCCCAAATATAATAGTAATTACAATTCGATAATCGGTCTATTCATATGAAAATTGACAGGGGAACAAAGACAAAAATAAATAGAGTATATTAATCAAATTTTAATTACTTTAAAATCCAAAAACGTGAAGTGTGTTTTATAAGTGCCACTCTGTTGATGATTTCACCTAAGCTCATTAAAGTTTATGAAAATCCATTGACAACTTTAACAGATTTTCTTTCTAATACGTTTTTTACGCATATATTGCGTTTTTAGATTAATTTTCTTAAAAATATTTTGAGTGATTGTCACAACCCAATTCCCACTAGGTCGTGATGGCACCTGATCCAACTCACTATGCGAACCATCCAACACAAGCATAATCCACAACAGAAGATAATCATATAAATAAGAAGCAAATATGCGAAAGTTAATACAAATCATCCCAAGAACTGGTATTACAAGTCATGAGCAACTATGATAGAAATACAATGCGAATATGAGAAAGTACTTCATCTTTTTAAATATACATGAGTAGAAACACAAGTTCCTAGGCTACCATCAACAAATGACAGCCGATAACTAGAACACTAGCATATTTTCAATGCTCGCTCTTGAACTCCGCAACAGCTCAACTTAAAAAATTATGCATAAGATGCAGAAGGCTTGTATAAGTACAACCGACCCCATGTACACAGTAAGTATCAACACTAACCTCAATGACGTAATGACAAAGTTTTAGTCAAAGATACTCGCTTTATATAACATGTGCAATTGTTATTTTGAGTGCCTTTATAAATTACTAAAGAACTTGGTTCGTTACCTTATTCCTTAAGCGTAAGCAAAAATAAATAGTAAAGTGAACAAAATAATTTTTACGTGAAAAATCACCCGGCTCAAAAGGTGCAAAAACCACGACCTACCCCGTAAGATTTTAGCTTCAACCTCACTAGAAAACGAGCCAAATGTATCGATTACAAAGCTGTAACTCAAAACTCTTCAGTTCTCCTACTTCAACTATTTGACTTACAAGTTACTCTGACTTGCAAAATCAAACACTCGTTCCAACTCACTGATTGTATATGAAACCTTTATTATAACTCGATTTTCCTAAAACACATTTACTAGACTGACTCAAGGAGAACACAAATATTGAAACCCGACTTGAGTATAGAAAACGTAGTTCTTCAGTTGATGTGCAAAAAGATAATCTCAGAAGTCCAAAAGGACAGTATTTAAACTTTATGGACTCCGAGATCTTTTAGGAGTCCTATGCATAGTCAGCTTCTCATTTTATAGGACTCCTACTGCTCCAAGGATTCCACGATTGTCGGGACTCTTGTCTCTCACTTGTGTAAGCATATCTTCTTGGACAACAACCCTTATCATGCTTAGCAGTCCTCTTCCAACGAACTCAGACTTGAGTAACTCTATGATGAAGTTACTGTCTTGTAAAGAACATCCAATCATCAACCTTAAGGACTTGGTTCTTAGAACACTTAAGTAGCTACGTTTAGGACCTGGTTCTTAAAGCAAGTCCTTTGAACAAAATTTTTCATCAAAACCTCAATACTCAACAAATTCTCCTTTTTGATGATGAAAAACTTTGTTCACATGACACCAGGTAACATCATATCTCAACCACCCAGAACAGGTACACACGTATACAACAAGCACACAATCAGGCATATCAACACCATACTAGTTGCTCAACCTCCTGCTCGGACAGCTTGAGGGGGATGACATGCAGCTAGAGTTCACCATAGAGGAGGGGCCAGGTTGGTTGTGGTCAGACTAGTGGTGGTCAAGCTTGTGTTTATGCTTTTTAGGGTAGGACCTAGGCGGTAGCCTCAGATAGAGTGATCACAGGTATGATTTTGGTCTGTCACATAGATATTTTTGTATAATTTGATTTGGGGTCTATTTATACTTTTGTATCATCATACTTTACTCCTTATTTGGATATGCCTCATGGGTTCTTTTGATATTCTTGTTCATGTATCTATAGATGTTGGTGATTCTATCATGATTGTTTTGTGTAGTTACCATTGGGGTTTATGAGACTAGGGTTAATCTTCTGTCGCTTAATATGGTCGACTTTGAGGTGATCTTGGGTATGTATTGGCTATCTCCGTACCATGTTATTCTTAATTGTCACGCTACGAATGTAACGTTGGAGTCGCCTGGATTACCAAGGTTGGATTGGAGGGGTTTGCTTGGTCACATCCCTCGTGGAGTGATTTCATTTCCAAAGGATTAACGGATTGTTGAATAGGTGTTTGGCATATCTACTTTGTGAGAGATCTTAGTGCTAATACTCGTACTACTGATTCAATCCTAGTAGTGAGGGAATGTTCAAATGTGTTTCCTGCATACGTAGCGGGCATATGCCACCCTATAGAGATATTGATCTGGTGACAAGCACTTAGCCCATATCTATTCCATCGTATCGCATGGCTCTGAGTTAAAAGAGCTGAAGGAGTAGTTGTAGGAGTTGTTGGATAAGGATTCATCAGGCTGAGTGTTTCACCTTGGGTGCGCCGGTTATTTGTGAAGAAAATGGATGGTTATACGAGGATCTGCATTGATTATAGGTAGTTAAACAAGGTCACTATAAGGAACAAGTATCCATTGCCTCACATTGATGATTTATTTGATCAGCTTCAGGGTGCTAGGGTATTCTCGAAGATTCACTTGAGATCAGGTTATCATTAGTTGAAGATTAGGACTTCCGACATCCCTAAGATGGCTTTCAGGACTCATTATGAGCATTATGAGTTCATGGTGATGTCTTTTGGTTTGACGAATTCTTTTGCAAGTTTCATGCATTTGATGAAAAACATATTCCAACCTTATTTGGATTCTTTTGTCATTGTGTTCATTGACGATATCTTAGTATATTCCCATAGTGCTAAGGAACACGAGATGCATTTGAGGATCATGCTTCATATTTTGAGGAAGAAGAAGTTGCATGCCAAGTTCTCCAAGTGTGAGTTTTGGTTAGATTATGTGGCATTCTTAGGATATATGGTGTCTAGTGATAGGATCAAGGTAGATCTGAAGAAGATTAAGGAAGTTTAGAGGTTTCCCAAAACCTTCTACCAATAGTGAGATCAGGATTTTCTTAAGTTTGGTTGGTTACTATCATCGCTTTATGGAAGGGTTCTCATCTATTGTAGCTCTATTGACCAAGTTGACTCATAAAGGCGTTCCTTTTAGATGGTCTCAGGAGTGTGAGGAGATATTTGAGTGCTTTGACTAAAACTCTAGTTTTGGATTGACTTAGAGATTGGTTATGCCTGAATGAAAGTGGGAGTGCATTACTATGGACTTCATGGTAAGCTTGCCACAGACATTGAGGAAGTTTGACACTATTTGGGTTATTGTGGATAGACTTACCAAGTCTGCACATTTCATTCCTGTCATGACCTATTACACTTCAGAGAAGTTGGCTCAGATCTATATCAGAGAGATTATCCGCTTACATGGTCTATCGGTTTTTATCATCTCGGATCGGGGCATTCAGTTTACATTTTCACTTTTAAAGAGACATTCAACGTGAGTTGGGGACAGAGGTGGTGTTGAGCAATGCATATCAACCTCTAGTAGATTGGCAGCCTGAGAAGACCATTCAGATCCTTGAGTATATGTGAAGAGTCTATGTTATTGATTTCTGAGGCTACTGGGATCAGTTTCTACCATTAGCAGAGTTTGCCTACAATAACAGATACCAGTCTAGTATCCATATGACTCCATATGAAGCTTATATGGAAGGCCATGTCATTCTCTGGTTGGTTGGTTTAAGCTTGCAGAGGCTAGGTTGTTGGGTACAGAGTTGGTTAGTGATGCTTTGGAAAAAGTAAAGTTGGTTCAGGAGTTACTTCGTACAGTACAGTTTAGACATAAGAGTTATGCTGATAGGAAAGTTTGTGATGTGGTTTTCATGGAGGGTGAGAAATTTCTTCTTAGAGTTTCGCCTACTAAGGGTGTGATGAGATTTGGAAAGAAAGGCAACTCGAGCAATTGGTCTATCGGTCCATTTGAGGTTTTAGAGCGAGTGGATGAGGTTGCTTATAGGCATGCTTTGCCACGCAGCTTATCGAGAGTTCATTCGATATTTTCATATTTTCATATTTCGAAAGTATCATGAAGATCAGTCACATGTATTATACTTTAGTTTAGTACAGTTGGATGAGAATTTGGCTCATAAAGAAGAGGCGGTGGCCATTTTGGATAAGCAGGTTTGGAAGTTGAGATTGATAGAGATTGCATCATTGAAGGTTCAGTAAAGAGGTCAATCAGTCAAGGAAGCAACTTGGAAGATCGGGATTGATCTTTTTGGCACTCCAAGTATGATTCAAAACTCGTTTGAGGACGAAAGTTTGTTTAAGAGGGGGAAAAATGTGACAATCCTGCCGGTCGTCTTATGTATTTGAGCCTTGTTTCCCTATTTGATCTTTATGCATATTTTTATTTTATGACTTGGGGGTGGTTGCTTTGATTTCGGGAAGATTTGGGAGTGAATTGAAATACTCCGTTCTATTTTGGATAGCATAAATTGTAAGCGTTGATCAAGGTTTGACTTTTAAGTAGACGACCTTGAATTTGTGATTTGATGATTCCTATAGAGTCGTATGGTGATTTTGGACTTAGGCATATGTCTGGATTTGGATTTGGAGGTTCCTAGAAGATTTTAGCCTTATTCGCTAAAAGTTGGCAATTTGAAGAATCGGAGAGTTGGTAGGTTTGTTTGAATTTGATGTTATCAGAATTCGATTAGTGTTTCGGGATTTTGGATATGTTCGTTTAGTTGGTTGAAACTTGTGTGCAAAGTTTGGTTGAATCCGGAATGTTTACGCATGATTCTGACATGTTTGGCAAAGCTGAAAAGACTGGAAGTTAAGAGATTAATTTTGACCATCAATTTGTATTTTGAACACTATTCATGGTGCTTTGAGCATGTGAATAAGTCTGGATAAGGTATTAGGGCTTGTTGGTATGGTTGATGGGGGCCCGAGAGGCTCGAGTGCATTTCGAAGTGGTTCCGAACCATTCGGGATGTGGTAACAATTTCTAGTGTCTGATACGTCGCACCTGTGAAGGATTCTGCACTTTTGTGAGGGGCTGGATGGTTAGCAGTGATCGCATATGCGACAAGAAGTATCGCAGATGTGATGTCGTAGGAGAGAGGAATTGGGTCGCACCAGTGGGTCCGTAGATGCGGTAGGTGCACCGCAAGTGTGAAGGTCGAATGTTTATGTGAATCTTGCATATGTGAGTGTTTTGTTGCAGAAGTGACACTATGGGCTGCATATTAAAGATGCTTAATAGAAGGGTTTTAAGTCGAGTTTTAGCCCATTTTTTACTATTTTGAGTTTTGGAGCTCGCTAAGAGATGATTTTGGAAGGGGTTTTCACTACTACTTTGACTTCTACTTGATTTTGATTAAATATCTTATCTCCCCATGGATTTATCACTTAGATAATGAAATTAGAAAGAGAAAATTGGGGGTTTTGTTTGCAATGCAAGACACTATAAATTAGGGATTTGGGAGTAAATTTGAACTCGATCTTGGAATCTAATCACATATTTGGACTCGTAGGCTTATAAGTAGTTGGGATCTACCCCTTGACTCGAGTTTTGGCCATATGGGCCCCAATTGACTTTTGTTGACTTTTGGGGATTTGATTAAAAATTGAAGCTTTATTGTTTGGAATTGATTTTTATGTCTTTATTTGACGCTATTGAGTTGTATTGACTATATTCGAGTCGTTTGGAGGTTGACTTGAGAGGGAAATCAATTTTGAAAGGTTGAAGACTATTGAGTAGAGGTAAGTCTCTTATCTATCCTAGTAAGAGGAAATTCTCCCTAGAGGTAACTTGTTTGCTACTTGTTGCTCGATTTAGGTGCCATATATATGCGACGTGATGAGCGTATATACATAGCTAAATTATGACCATATCTAGTAATGTTTGGCTTATGATTTTGCATTATTTAGACTATGTGAACTTAATTTTTCATGTTTTATTAGTTCCATTACTACGTGATAATTTTTAACTGTGGCTTATAAGCATGCTTAAATTTATGACTTGTTGAATCGGGCATAAAAGATTATTTTTCATATTGAGCTTCTTTGCTAAGTCGTAGTCCTATACTCTCTTATTGATTCATGATTTGGAAATTAAATGGATTAGTATATTCATGTTAAATGTTATGAAAAGACTATTGAATATGAAATTTGTCTATTAAATTGTGGAGATGAATTGAGCTATATGATTAGCCATAGCCACTTTTAGCCATATGGATTTTTATCCGCATTTCTATTATTTTGATCAGGCGCATTTAATTATATTACCTCATACATATATTATGAGTTGGAGAGTTGAATATTGTGACAAGTTGATAATTTTGGCACCACAAATATTATGAGCGAATATTGATTATTGATGTTGTTGTGTGGATCGGATTGCACGCCGCAACGATAATATGTATGGATCGAGTTGCATACTGCAATGATATTATTACTATTAGTGGATCGGGTTGCATGCTGCAACTGCGCTTGGATATGGCATCGTCCCTCCGGAGTCGGGTGATTATCCATGTTACTTTGTGCCCTGTGAGAGTAGACACTCAAATGGGTATTAATTTGGACACTCGGTTAGTGTCGGATATATGGAATTGTGTGATAAGAATTAGTATTGGATTGTGAGCATGCATTGGTAGCTTAGACTCATGCAATGGCTCTTTTTATATATATGATTTTCGGTTGACTAATATCATGATTGTGAACGATTTAAGATATCTAATATTGTGTGTTATCTCCTGTTTGAAAAGTATGTTTACATACCGGCTTTACTGTGTTTCCATTGGTGGACTTGATTGATGATATCATGCTTTATTCCATATATGCTTCATATGATTATTGAGCTGATAGTTAGTATCATTATCGACTTCTCGCCTCTATTTCTTCAAGGCTAGACTAGATACTTATTGAGTATCGTAATCTTGTACTCATACTATACTGCTGTATATTTTGTGCAGGTTCTGAGGCAGGTCTTAGTGGTATTCGCCTAGCGGAGCAAGAGTGCTATTTGGAGACTTCGAACTGAGTTGCTTACTTGATTCGATCCGCAACACATGGAGTCCTCCTTCCCTTTTGTTTTATATCTCTTTCTATGTATTTCTATTTCCATATAGACGTTTTAGTCAGTTGATATTGTATATACTCTTCTTAGAAGCTCATAACTATGTTGTAACACCCGGGTTTTAGGAGAGCTCGTGAGACAGTTGTGGTCATGTTTAGTCCCTATCTGAGATTCATGGACTCTTGATGTTGAGTTATATCATATTCCACTTTGCTATTTATAGTATGAATCCTTAATAATTGAATTTTTTTATTGATGTGAGTGTTGGATTAGGGAAGTAGTGGGGCCTATTGGTAGGCCTAACATGAATTTGTATTATACACTAGTTGGATTTGCTTACTCAGCATAGCATTTGCTATGGGTGTGTCGTGGAACTGATCATATTTATGCCCTGATATATTTTATGTGTTACTCTATTATGTACGATGGGTTGTGAGACTACATGATTATTCACATGCATGTTGTGGCTCTGTTTAGGCCTTGTGGGGATATATGAGTTAGATGGCTTTTGAGATGTTGATTTGCTTATTGTACCATAGTCGTGCTTACCTTTTTTATAACGTATTATTCTATCTGTCTCCCCATTGTTATATTTATGCATTTTATGTACTTGTTGTTGATACACATATATCTAGTGAGCATGATATGGTTTGATGGGTATTCTTATGTGGATTAATAGATTTGGATTGGGTTACGTTCTGTAATAGAGTTATGTTACACATTGCAACGGAGTTATGTTGGATATGATTCTTTGTAATTATTTTTGTGTGTCCAGTTCCCTTTTGTGGGATGAGTTTATAGCATTATGATTTTATTGTTATATTTGTTAAACTTGTTGGAGAGCTCTCCTATTTAGTGCTTTTTCTGTTATGGTCATATTCGAGTTGTTGCTTGTTGGTGCACGGATTGCATCGTATGAGGTTCTAGGGGGCATCTGATATAGTCTGTCAGCCGAGCAGCCTGTACTAAGTGAGACAAGGTTTATTGGACTAGGAATTATTACAATCGAATTTAGATAAGGTATGTCTGGAAGAAGACTGTCATTAGTCAGCTCAGGACTTGGCAATGGTTCTTGCGAGCGGGGGCACTTCATGAATTGTTATTTTGATCGGTGGTTATGAGTTCACGTTTTTTTCATCATTTGCAGTGTTGCGAAAGTTTGGAATAAGAATTTATTTGATATGAGGTATATTTACCGGTATCGAGTTTGGTAGTAAACAGTTATTGTGGGCAGAAGATATGGTTATGGGCATATAAGTTATGGTATATATTGTGTGGTTACATCTTGGGAGTATATTTATGACTCGATGCAACTTGTGGGAATTGATACGGTGTATATATACAAGAATCAGATCTTAGAGAATGTTTCGGATGTTAGAATTTGGGGTCTCAGCCTTATAGGTGGAGGTTGAAGGAAGAATCTTCAGTCAGGAGTGTGTTAATAGATTATATGGATTTAGGTGGAATGGATTCACTTATTGGTGTGTGTGTATAATGAGTTTATTCAGTTATTTAAAGGTTTTGGAACGACTCTTGGCACATTCAGAGATGAACTTATGTTTAAGTGGGGGAGAATAATAACCCGGTCAGTCGTTTTGAGATTTAGCTTTCCATTCAATGGTTTGACATGTTGAGTAATTTCAAATGATGCATTATAACTTGTGCATATGATTGGTTTTGATTTCCGAGTGGTTTAGGATTAGTTTGGAAGAGCAATTCTTATTATGGAAGATTTAAGTTGGAAGAGTTGATCAAGACTTGATTTTAGAGTAGTATACCTTGTATTAGTGATTTGATGGTTCCAATAGATTCGTATGATAATTTTGGACTTGGATTTTTGTTCGAATTTTGATTTGGAAGCTCCTAGAAGGTATTACTCTATTTGCCGAAAGTTCGCAATTTTAAGGATAGAGAATTTATAGGTTTGACCTGAAGTTAATTTTAGTATTATCGGATTCTCATTGGTGTTTTGAGACTTTAGACATGTTCATTTGATTTATTGGTACTTGTGTGTAAATTTTGGTTATGACCCAAAATATCTAAGTGTGTCTTGAATGCGCTTGGCGAAGGTTAAAAGTTAAGATCAGGATTTTGATCTTTGATTCTTTGTTTTGTTGTTGTTTTTTATGTTTTGAGCCTTAGGATAAGTTTATAAGAAGTATATGGACTTGTTGGAATGATTAGACGGGATCCCGGAGGGATAGGGTATGATTCGGAATAGTTTCAGACCATTTCAATGAGGTTTACAACTACTGTTGTGTTGGTGTGCAGTAGTACTTAGTGATCGCGGAACAGGTCTTGCTATTGCGGAAATGGACTTTGGTTGGCTGAGCATTCGTTCTTCGCATTCGTGATAGAGTATTTGTGTAGTATCATGGGCTGGTGCATCGTCTTCGCGTGTAGGTGATCGCGTTCATGCTGAAGTAGAGGCAGGTAGGGACTTGGTCTTTGCATTCGCGGGGTAAGTGTCACGTTCGCATAGTGTGTGAGTTGGGTGAGCTTTGTGATCACGGGGGTACTTCCTCAATCGCGAAGGAGGATTTGGGCAGCTAGCAGATTTATGCTTCGCGAATGAGAGCCAGTGGCTGCGTTCGCGGAGGGTGGTGTAGGGAAGACTACTTAAGTTTGGAATTTCAGGATTTTTATATTTTGAGTCTAGACTTCGAGATTAGGAGATCTTGAAGAGGATTTCACTATTACATTGGAGGGTAGTAATTTTCACTTGAATTTCATTATATATCTTGATTCCCCATGGATTTCTACACCTAAATCTTGGAATTTTAAAGAGAAATTTGGGAGTTTTGCCTACAACTTAAGAGGGTGTATTTTGAAAATTTAAGGGCCAATTTGAACTCATTTTGGAGTATAATCCTTTTCTTTAGAAACGAGGGGTTATGGGTGAACTCTATCTATGATCAATCAGATTTCGACCGCCAGCCCGAGATTAAATTTTTGTTGACTTTTTAGTTTAGATTTGAAAGGAAAGACGGTTTTCGTGGATTGAAGCTTACCAGGTGGAGGTAAGTCTCTTATCTATCCTTATAAGAGGAAAGTTTTCCCCATAGATGAATTATTTGCTACTTGATTTAGGTGCTTATATATGAGGTGACGAGCGTATATGCGCGGCTAAGTTATGATCATAGGCGGTCAGGGTTATGCTATAGTCTGCCTTGTTGAGACTTTATAAATTGTTATCCATGTTTCCTTAATTCTATGGCTGCGTGATGAATCTTAATCATGATTAAAGACCATGCTAGAATTATGACTTGTTGATTCGAACATAACAGACTTATTTCACAGTGTTGGGCTTTCTACTTTAGCCATATTTATGCAATTGCCTATTTGACTTATGATTAGTGATTATTGGCTCTTGTTTCCCATGCTTCATATCATGATCGGACCTAAGAATATTAAATGAATATGTTGAGCTGTTATGGAAAATTAAATTAAATGATTATTCGTAGCCCTCTCTAGTTCATGTTAATATTCATCTGTATTTTATTATTTTGTCCTGGTGCATCTTTGTTATATCATCTCATATGCATATACATGAGTTGGAGAGCTAGATATTGAGGAAAGTTGAGGATTTTGACATTAAGGACATCATGAACGATATTAATTATGGATTTTTATTTTTTTAGTGGACTGGGTTACATGCTGCAACAACACTTGGATATGGATTCGTCTCTCCAGAGTTAGGTGATTACCCGTGTTACTTTAACCCCTATGAGCGCAAGCATAAAGATTGGTGTTAGTTTGGACGCTTAGCCAGTGTTAGACATATGGATTAGTACTGCGAGGTGTTGAGATTGGACCACAAGCATGCATATTTTAGATTCATGCAGTAGCACCCCTATATACATTTTAACTGGTTTATATCATGATAAATGAAGTAGTTGAGATGCTAGATATTGTATTGTACTTTCTTTGCCTAAAAAACATGTCTAAATACCGGATCGTACTGTGCCCTTGCCTTTGTACCTATTTGATGATATCATGTCTTATCTATTATTTTGTTTAGTGCTTTTACTTGCTTGTTAAACTGCTAGAAAGTGAGAGTGTCTGTCCCTCGTCATTATTTCTTTAAGGCTAGACTTGATACTTACTGAATAGTATGATTTTGTACACATATTACATTTCTGTATATTTTGTGTAGATTCTGAAGCAGGTACGAGTTGTATCCATTCAGCTACTTAGGAGCTTGCATTAGAGACTTCGTGATAAGCTGCCCTCTTTGTATATCTGCATCACATGGGGTCCCCTCCCTTTGTTCCATCTATTCCCTGTCAATTTACTTATCTCTGAACATATATTGTTACTAGTTGAGATCGTTCACTCTTGATTAAATGCTCGTGATATTGTGACAACGAGTTTTAGGCATTGCTAGACAGTTGTGATCGAGTTTATGCTCTGTCTCGAATATTTCTATTATTTATATTGGTTTCGAGATTATTTTCGCTTTTATATTTTATCATATCCTGTTAAATGACTTAATAATTTGTCTTTTGTTATTGATATTGGTGTTGGCTTGCCTAGCAAGCAGGTTAGGTGTCATCACGACCTTTAGAGGGATCTTGGGTCGTGACATTGTATCCTTTGTATATTCCCTTATGTTTCGCGTTAGTTGTATTCAAACAAATACTGTTGATACAGGTAGTATTCGTTACACGAACGAATATAGTTGTGCGAATGAATACAGTTGACACGGACTATATTCGTTGTACGTGTTAATACAAGTGATAAAAGTTGACAACAATTGAACAATAACTATGAATGATAATTAGGCAAATTATAATTACTAGGCTCTAAATTATAGTGTTTTATGAAAATTCCTTATACAAAAATAAAACACAACAGGCGAGCACCTATACACAATGTTGTATGTACCAAGAACTAAAGCCAAAAGACTCGAATAAGGAAAAAAGAAAAACAATTCACAAGACTCTATGTACGAATACTTGAAACGTGTTGCATAGTATAATTTAACTTATTTTGTTGTTTTATACCAAATCAAATCAAATTAAAAAGGAAAAAGCACCATTGTTGGAAGGAGTATATATTTTTTTAACTGAACAATATCATATAAATTGAAACAAATAAAGTACTTCCTTCGTTTTAATTTATGTGAGTATATTTTCTTTTTAATTTGTGCCAAAAAATAATGTCTTTTCATATCTAAAAATAATTTACCTTTATGAAATAATTTATAACCACACAAAATATATGTGTCCTATTTTATACTACAAGTTTAAAAGATTTCTCTTATTTTTTTAAAATACATTATCCCATCAAATAGTTTATATAAATTGAAATAGATAAAGTAACTTTTAAGAATAGGCGACTATATTCAGATATGCCACTAAATAAGAGTTGACCGGCCTAGATCTTGACCGTACCTTTGCTCACACCCGCTGATTCGCAGTTGACCCGCTTAAGATACTATATAAGAAGCCAAATAAATGTAAGGTCTTCCACACATTGCAATATCAACTGCAACCTTAGCCCCCCTTTTTTTCTAGGCCTTCAAATTTCTTCTAGTAATAACACATAGGAGAAAGAAAATTTTCTTTTCTCAATTACAGCCCCACACTTGCTTCCTTTGTCCTTTCGAGTTTCTTGTGTATTCAGTTTTTCTTTAACCTCATATTTTAAATCTTCATAGCTCGAACGAAATTTTAACAACTCAGCTCTTTTTCTCATTGGGTGTCTCAAATTTTGTTTGTCTTTGGTGAATACCTTTTCTGGGTTTGCACTGTTTTTGTTCCTTCAGGGGATTGGAGTGCAATGAACGCATTAGAGTCAGGTCATTTCAATGAGGAAGTAGAAGAGAATGGACTGAAGCTAGCCATTGAGGATGCTGTAAAAGTCCTTTTGCAGGGGTTGGGTGAAGATATCAATAGGGAAGGTATCCGCAAAACTCCTTCTCGGGTCGCCAAGGCTCTTCGAGAAGCCACAAAAGGTCTCCTTTTTTTTTTTTTTCTTTTGGTTCTTTTTTGCATGCTTTGAATGTATCCTTATTTAACTCCATTAAGTCTATGGAAAGTCAAGCATTTCACTGAAATTATTAATTTTATTGAATTAAGTACTTGTAGTTGTAGGAACTACTGGGGACCATAATACTGGCACGTAAAAGTTGCATGTTTAGTGTTTGATATTATTGTCTCATAGTATTTGGTTGCCTTAGAATAAAAGATGCCTTTTTTAGCATGAGGGTGAACCGCTCCCAAGATTTTACTCATTTGTCTTCTTTTACCTTCAAAAGTTTTTCCAAAGTTGCAACTTTTATCCTGATGATGAAGCAATCTTAAGTTCTGGCCTTATCAAAGCTGCACGCACTATCTTATTTTACCCTCTGAAGTTGTTCACTTGTGGAGTTCCTGAAATATATAATCAGTGCTCCGTCTATCTGTTACTGGTCTCGTTAGGCTTATTCAGGTGAAAATGTTCACGCATTGGTACTTGATCAGTTAAGTGAAACTTAATGTTTTTTGTCATTAACATTTCAGTCATGTTATTCTTTTATATGCATAGTGATGAATTAATGAACTGAATTTTTAAAGTTTCTTGCTGATCTGTTCTGTCCATTAAACCAAATAATTATTTTCTTTGGTTGTGAAATGATTGGTTTTTGGAAAATAAAGGTCATGCTACTAATAACCTTCCCTTTAAGAATTCCAGTATACTCCTATTGCATCTATCAGTTAGCTTTTCTTTAGTAAGGTATCAAAGGTCCATTTACACAACATTTAGCAATATTCTTTAAACAACTAAGGTGGTTTTATTTTCTCTAGTTTATACAGCCATGTTTTATAATTAGTGGGACATGTCCTCGGTACTTTAGAGCCTATGTATATGGTTGGGAAGCGGATTGCTTTCTGGAAATGCATAAAAATGGTGTAGCCCAAGCATCAACATCTTGCAAATTGAAGGAGTTATTTAGTCATTCTTCCAGTCCTACCTTATTTTGTTGGTTGATGCTTTAAATATCACTGTTTGACTATTTACTTTTCTTTTTAAAATGTTGTTTGACTAGTTTCATCTTTTTGGTTGTTGTACGAAGGTTATAAGCAAAACGTGAATGATGTTGTTCATGGTGCGTTTTTCCCTGAAGCTGGGTTGGGAGGAGGAAGTGGTCAAGCTGGAGGAACAGGTGGGCTTGTGATTGTTCGTGATCTTGATCTCTTCTCCTACTGTGAGTCTTGCCTGCTTCCATTCCAGGTTAGGTGTCAAGTTGGTTATGTCCCATCTGGCCAAAGAGTTGTAGGACTAAGCAAGCTCTCTCGTGTTGCTGATATCTTTGCGAAACGGCTCCAAGCTCCAAAGCGTCTTGCTGACGAAATTTGCACTGCTTTGCAGCGTGGAATCAAGCCAACAGGTGTTGCTGTTGTTTTGCAGTGTTTGCACATTCATTTTCCAAATTCTGAATCAGCCTTCCTCGACACGTCTCACCAAAGTTGGATTAAGAGACTAGTTAGCTCTGGTTCTGGTGTTTTTGAGGATGAGAAGGCGGATATTTGGGCTGATCTTTGTAATCTTCTGAATTTCAGAGGTATAAGCAAAGAAAACGCCCATCCTGGGGTGTTTGAACAATCATGGTGCCCATTGCAGTCTTGCAACAAGTTGGAACAATCAAATTCAACTATGATCAATGCAGTGGTTTCAATACTTAAGTCTTTAGGGGAAGACCCATCAAGGAAAGAGCTTGTAGGTACTCCATATCGTTTCTTGATGTGGTTGATGAACTTTAGAAACTCTTATATGGAGATGAAACTGAATGGCTTTCTTCAAAGTAGAATTAGTAGTCCAATTCCTTGTGGTGAGGTTGGCAATGCTAAGGACTTTATCTGTTCTGAGCTCAACTTACCATTCTGGTCCCAATGTGAACATCATTTACTTCCTTTTCAAGGTGTTGTGCATATAGGTTATTTCTCTTCAAATGGACTTAATTCCATTGGAAGAAGCGAATTGCAGTCAATTGTACATTTTTATGGCTTCAAACTGCAAGTACAGGAGAGGCTTACCAGGCAGATAGCCGAGACCACTTCATCCCTTTTAGGGGAAGATATAATGGTAGTGGTAGAAGCAAGTCACACATGCATGATATCTAGAGGAATTGAGAAGTTTGGAAGCAGTACCGCTACAATTGCTGTTTTGGGTCGATTTTCCACTGACCCTGCTGCAAGGGCAAAGTTTTTAAAGAGCCTTCCAAGCTTTTCTTCTGCATGAAAATGATGTCTTATTCTGCACAAGGAAATATATAGTAGCAGACTTGGCATTCCCAGAGGAATTTAGTAGCAGACTCGCAATGAAATCAGACAATGTTACTATTACAGCAGTATAAAATCATGAGCAGCAGATATTTTTATTCATTTTTCGTACGTGTATTTGTAACATAAAACAAGGGCTGACAGCAACCTTTATGAAGCGCCATATACTTGGCACCTTGGCGCCATGTAGCTTTTTGAATATCAAAAGTTGCTGCTATATAAATGTCAGTTGAGTTCCTAAATTCCAAAAGTTTTTGTAAATCTACCGATATGAAGCGCTTAGCAAAGAGGCTGCTTTAAGTGAAAAAACCTGATTAAATTGGACAAGTGTCATCTTTTAATTGGGCTCTATTTTCTAAAGACAATATTACACGTGTATTACAAACTCTCCTTTTTTTCTTTCTTAGTTTTTCTGTCTTTCTTTTTCCTTCACTTTCGTTTTTCCTTTTCTTCATCCCAATATGGGTTCGTTATTTACGTAATCAAATTTCAGCTTTGATTTCTGAAGTACGCCTCCGCCATAAATAAAGCAGATTAAATCACTTCAAGGGAGTAGGTTAGATGGATGAAGTTTTCAATTTCAACAAGTATTAAAACATTAGCTTTTCTTTCCTTTACTTAATACAGGGAGAAACAAACTCCCACAGTAAGCTCTTTCTTATTTGCTTTATCCTTCTTCTCCCTCAGTCACCTCATTGAACAAAATTAACGAACTCCGGCAAAGCTCTCCGATCTACTGCTTCGGCTGCACCAGACATGGTGTTTGGAAAGAAATGGTGAATTAATGGGGTTTAATTTGTAGTTGTGAGATATTTTGAAGAGTGAAGATGAAGGGAGGCACGGTAGAGAGGTGATCCTTCCGGCAAGATAGAGGAATAATACTAAATTAAACAATCATCTAAAGTGATAGCTATGCAATATGTAAGTTTTTTCCATCTCTATTCATGCTTTAGTTTAATTTGGCATAATTTCAATTCTTCCTATTTGATCATTTCATCCTCTTTAGTGGTCACCAGAATCGTATACTAGGGTTGGAGTGGGTTCAGATTCAGCGATTAAATGGTTAAATAAGGATTAATTAGTGTATTAAGTAATAAAAGGAAAAAACTGTGATTGAAAACAACAACAAAACAGAAAAAGAGTGAAAAATTTAAAATTTAGTGTGTTTCTGGCGTGTCGCCCACATGCACAGGTGTGACGCACTCCATCTCATGAAACTAATATTATATACTTCGGGTTGGTAAATTCCACTTCAAATAAGACTAGATGGGTAAAGAGACGCCCGTAAATGTTAAGGCGTAACTCACTTTCGACAACCATATGGTGTAACTTAATTATTTTTCCATGTAGGGTCAATGCATATTTAAAAATAGATTAAATCAAACGAACGATTATTAGTTTCTTTAAAAAATTCGTACGTTTTATATAAATATATAACCACACCAAATATTTAAGGTAAACTTTTTATTTTATAAAAATAAACTGAAAAAATAACAAACTGTACAAAATAAATTTATACATGAATATTATATTTATATAGTATTAAGTTAAGCAATAATTTTTTTCTTAGGCCTTGTGATTATAAAAACAGTTACAAATTAACAAGCAATTAATACCTAAAGTCTCAACTCCTAAATATTTTTGCTACACCTATTAAATTAAATTAGTTCTATCATTTTGAGTAGCAAGCCACAAAATATTCTAGCGATCTTGAGTAGCAAACCAGAAGGTATGGGATATCTTTCCTCTAATATGATTCAGATTTCTCTTGTTGGATACTTAATCTTTTATTAGAATCTATGCTTAAGTCCCAATGTGATTAATATCTTTTTTACTCGTGTAAGTTTATGTTTCTCTTGTCTTTGCTTAATTTATTTTACGTTGTAAAATAGTGGCATGGATCTCTATTTAGGCCAATTTTCATTGTTCCCTTAATTTATCATCCTTTAAATAGTAAAAATATCTAGATTTTGCTAAACTCCTCCTCTAGAAGTACTCATGGCATCGCGTTCTAATTATTACTCTCTCCGTTTCAAATTAGATGAGGTACTTTCCTTTTTAGTCTGTTCCAACATAAATGACGCATTTTTAAATTTGAAAATAATTCGACTTTAAACTCTTCATTTTAGCTATTTTACCCTTAATGAGAAGCTATTTTAACCATACAAATATCATGGTCTCACAAAAATTGTACCCCTTAAGCTTTTATGACCACAAGTTTCAAAAATCTTCTTTTTGTTTCTTAAACTTCGTGTTAAGTCAAACTACTTCATCTAAATTGAAACGGAGGGAGTACTATACATGATATTTTCTTTAAAAAAATACTGAAAATTAATCAAACCGTATTGATACGAAAAGAAATCTAGATGATTGGAATGGTTTCAAAAAATCTAGTTGTAGTTATACAAAATAAAATAACTAAAAAAATAATATAATACAAATTTTCATAAAATATCGGCCAAACCGAACCGTTGATACTCCGACTTTCACGATAGAAATATTGAAGGGAAACACTAAAACGAATCAAATTATTTCAGTTAACAATGATGTGACAATACATATTTATTAATTATAATTAAGACAAAGAAATTATATGACAAAGAAATTATAAGGCAACAAAATTATGCTATTAATTTTGGGTAAATATTTTCCCCCTATCGTAGTCAGACTTCAAATTTTTGGTTGTGCAAATTCCTTTAAACTCTTGATAAAAGTTAAAAGTCGTAGTAATATATTGGATAGGGTAAAAATAAATGTGACTTGCGTTGTTTTGCAGCATGAAAAATCTTGTGGATAGGATAAACATAAATTTGTCTTGGTTTGTTTGCAGCAGGATAAATGGGGTACAGCGACATGCCGTACCACAATAGCGTGACAAGCCATATTTAAGCAGACAGATCACAGATCCATGGCCGGGTGGTCGGTGGTACTATTTATAATAAATTAAATATTTCATAAAAGGTTGTAAAAGTTATCAAAAGATGTACTTTTTTTATCAAGGTCAAATACAGAATTGGGAACTAAAGTATGATTTCATAAGACTCAACTGACAGAAATATGTTAAAAGAAAATTTGGCACCATTTTTATCTATAGTGTGGTTATCAAGAGCGCTATACTTTAACGGATATCTTCACAGTAGTTTTCTTCGTTAAAGTATAGCACGGTCGATAATCGCATTATATTTAAACTAAAAGTAAAATGAACGGGAGAGTAGCGCACATCATTAAGGCGCTATAGTATAGTGTCATATATATACGTGCTATACCTATATAAAAAACTGTGTCCTTCTCCTTCCTTAGATTATTTATTGCGTAGTTATTTTTTATCCGGATTTTATTGTAGTACATATATTGATATGCGACTTTATTGTCGTTTAGTGCCCTTTAGTGTTATGTTGTGCTCGTAATTTTAATGTAGTGCCCGTAATTATAATGTAGTGGCCGTAATTGTAATGTAGTGCCCTTTAGCGTAGTATCTTGGTAATTATTGAAATTAATTATTTAATTATCTGTTAACTTCAAAAATTTTTGAAAAGGATGATAGTTCACACGCAAACTCTCTCGAATTTTAGTCAAGAAATATAAGAAAATAACATAAAAAACAATAATTGTCGAACTAAGTATTCTTATATGAGTAGGTATTAATTATATCACGTATAGTTAAGAAAATTAATTATTTAATTTTATTATACCCAAAAATAGGTGTATAAGAAACTTAAAATAAGAAACAAATATAGAAAGTAATAAACTAACATATTAAATAATATACTAACATATAAAATAATATACTAACATATAATATAAGAAACAAGATAAAATAATAAACTAACATATAAAATAATAAATTAACATATAAAATAAGAAACAAACATATAAAATAAGAAACAAACATATAAAATATTAAACTAACATATAAATTAATAAACAAACATATAAAATAATAAATTAACATAAATAAATTTAAAAAATATCGATTAAATATTAATATTAAAATAAACTAACATATAAAATAATAAACTAACATAAATTATAGTAAAAATATCGATTAACTATTAATATAAAAGATATTGCAATATATTTATAGATGTTAAGAAATTAAAAAGAAAAATACTTTAATTAATAATGTTCAATTTACGGACATCGTCATGGAGGTTCCCCCTGTGCATCCCGGACCTGCATCTCTAGAACTACTGTTGCTGCAGGCCAACGATAGGTCTTCATATATATGGGATGGACAGTGTTTGTCCCAGACATTCCCGCCCCAAACGTATAGACTATATGTGGGAGTTCATTAGGCCCGCCCACTCCATCCCCGTATAGTTAGACGCCTTCAGGATACGGGTTTCTACAGGATCATGGAGATCGGCCGATTGCAGTTCAACTGGGCGTTGATTACGACTATGATAGAACGATGGCGACCGGAGACGCACACATTTCACTACCCATCGGCGAGACTACTATCAAGCTTGAGGACGTGGAGGTTCTTTTCGAGCTGCCAGTTGATGGATTACCTGTAGCTTACCCGCATTCTCTCAGAGACTATAGGGGATTGCATTACCTGTAGCTTACCCGCATGCTCTCAGACACTATAGGGGATTGCATTACTTGATTTTATCCCATTGATTAGTCAGTAATATCTAAAGTTTTTTTTGTTTTTTAAAGACATCGGCATCGCCCCTCACGGAGGCTACATTGTGCGATACTGAGATGTCGGAGACGGATGATCTAATTTAGGAGCCCCCTGAGACCATGGTTTGACCATTAAAATTTTTCTTCCTAACACGTACATTAGTAATTATTATTTAATATAGTAAATTATATTATTATTCTGTAGGTTACTGCTGGCCCGATGGCCTCTTATACCTAGTCTGCCAGCCTTACCGACGATCATGCTGCTGCGCATCCTCCGATAAAGAGAAGACGTGATGAGGATGATCCTGATAGCGTAGCCGGACGGAATAGGATGCGCCTCAGGCCAGCCAATTCTTTAAAGCATACAGGATGTGGGACACATTGACATTTATTATTATTTGTATATATGACATTAAATATATAATAGAATTATTTATGTTTTACATAATTTGCGCATGTGTTTTTATTTCTCGAGATATTTAATAGTTTAACAATACAACACAGAAAAACGACAAATTAACACAATTTAAATTCGTTACCAATTAAAGATAATACATGACACGTACAACATATAAATAAAATACAACACTCAACGCATCAATATATTTTTTAGTCACTATCGCCCATTGTTCTATGCTTCAACTACTTAACTTTCTCCTCCAACCTAATTTTTTCTTCTTCTGCCTCTTTTAATTTCTCCTGCAATGCCGTAAGTTGTTCTTATAGCTTCATGATCTGGAGTTCGTATTCACCGGTCAGATTCCAAATGCTTAGTACATAATTTGTAATATTCCTGATTAATGGGTGAATCATACCATTCATCAAAATCACATTTCTTTTCGTCTTACCAATAAGAGAATAACATAAGACTATTAATTAACATGTTATATAAAAAGTATTAACAAACATTTCTTCCAATAATAATAAATTACAACGTGTTTACACATCTAACATATGCGCCCCAGATTGCAATTTGACCAACATGGCTTAAAAATCGCATGTTTGCCACAGTAACACCTAGGTACATAATTGCGTCCAACTATGTTGTAATGCTCGAAATTGGAAAATTATTGGAAAGTTTTTGTTTTCGTTTCGTCATGATGCAATAATAACTACAATGTGCAAGGTTTTTATAGGTTGGAAAGAGTGATTGTACGTTACATAGCGCATGTTAGTGAGGCGCTATCTTTCGCGTGATAATGATTCCTTCAAGTATAAGTGGGTCCAGCTTTTGAATACGACATTTTTTCAAGTCGACGTGACAAGACACATAGCGCATATTAGTGTGGCGCTATGTTTCGCGTAATAATGATTCCTTCGGGTACAAGTGAGTCCAATATTTCATGTCAACAACTTTTTCAGGCCGACAGCTTTTCAGCTCGACGTGACAATACACATAGCATATTGATGAGGCGCTATGTTTCGTGTGCTAATGATTCCTTCAGGTACAAGTGGCTCCAACTTTTTCAGTACGACAGCTTTTCAGGTGGGCAGCTTTTTCAGGCGGATAGCTTTTTCAGGTCGACGTGACAAGACACATAGCGCATATTGGTGTGGCGTTATGTTTCACATAATAATGATTCCTTCAAGTACAAGTAGGTCGAGCATTTCGTGTCAACAACTTTTTCAGGCCGACAACTTTTCAGCTCGACATGACAATACACATAGTGCACATGCATGAAGCGCTATTTTTCGTGTTCATACAGGTCGACATGCAACTTAGTTCTTCTTAAGTTGAACCGAGAGATCAATACTCAAATACCATTTGAAGAACCAGAACAACATCCAATTCAGAAATGCCACTAATATTTAATAAGTGGTTTACGAAGATGCAAAAAAGGGAAGGTAGTTCAAAAGATCCAAATGGAACACAGCAAAACACAATTGTTCTCTACCTTTAAAAAAGTATGCTAGGTTGCTATACTGATTTGGTTGATGACAAGTGATATAGTTTTCTGCGTCCCTTGGAAAATAAGCCTATCAATATACACAGTAATCTAAAAATTGCAGGGCACATTATTGAGGGAGAAGCGCATTTTTACAAAGCCTGAAGGTGTGAATTTGGGGCGAAAAACTACAATAGGTTCCCCTTTACTCAAAATTGTGATTATGAAGTACTATGTCATTGGCATGGGCTTATTGTACCACAAGCACTATCTGCAACCTTCCAAACAAACATAGACATAGATGAACCAGAAGTGATTTGGCACTTGATGAAGGAGATCCTAGAGATGGAAAAGGCACTTGTTGTTCATCATGCTATCAATGATCTTAACTACCTTGAAGGAACGAAGGATCAGTAGTAGGATTTATTAGAAAATAAAAAATTGCATAGAGACAATGAGTATCTAGTTTTCCCAACAGTTGTCTAGTGGGAGGGACTACCTAAATTTCTACCATAGATGTTGGATGTAGGAACCCCATATTGTTATAGAAATCAAGCAAGTGGTCCTATTGATGATAGCGACAAAATACGAGAAATGTGCGTCAACTAGGGCCTAGATTATGATGCCCTCGGTCCCGCAGGATGCATACAAGATGTTGACGAAGAAGATGAGGACAGTGACAACGAAATAGTGCCAAACAGCAAAGATAGTGGCGAATGAAATTTTTTTTTATTCCTTGGTTGTATGTCAAACTTTTGTATTTAATATTTAATTCTAAATAACAATTAGATTTAACCCAATTGGAAACATAATTTTATTTCATACATTTTGCAACCTGAACACTTACATAAATTTAGTACAACAAAATTACTCCAATAAAACACTACGTTTATCCTTGATAATTGGGCATATTGGATGAACTGTCACCTATGCTGAATTACCACTGCTTCCCACAGCTGAAGGACATTTATGGCGGTCGTATCCTATTTGAAAATATATGTCACATTTACGCGCATAAACGATATCACCAAAATCCATTTGGTTATGTATACGCATTCTTTTTTGCACTTGCTGTTGATGCACATAATCCTTGTTACACACCATTTTAAATGGTTTCGGCGGCTAATAATGCTCAGTACCCACTGGCTGCAACTTTCCACTATAGGTGTTTAAGTATGCTGCAACACTATATTCTTTATCAACGTACCTCGTTGCCGCGAGACCTGTATGTTGAAAACACTTCATGGCATGTAAGCATGGAAAGTGGTGATACATTGACCATTTTCCATAGGAGCATAATCTTCTAGCTTCATTGACGGTGTGTGTATTATTTCCACGGTTGTGATGCAGACCAATGCGAACTTCAAAAATATTTCGCTCGCTATAATACTGCAAAAATGAATGCCACTGTGCTCGCTCCCTATATTTCTCAAATCGTTTCATTGGTTGCGGCATAAATTCACCACCCATTTTCATCAATGACGATGCACCTCTAGATCTTTTAACAAACCTCTCTACCATCTGCTTGAATGACATCTACACCATGGCAGTGACTGGCAATCCACGTGCGACTTCAATAACCCATTGAAAGACTCTGACACATTTGTAGTCAGAATTCCCCATCTTCTACCACCATCCGCGTGCAAAGTTCACTTGTCAAGCTCATGTCGCATCAACCAACGATTGGCTTCTGGGTCTTCCTGCCTTATCAATTCTGTTTGCCTCTTGAATTTACACTCTTGGTGATCTGTTGCAACCATCCATATTAAATCATGCAAGTCCTTGTTCGGATAATCCCTCTGGAAGTTGGCCTTCAAGATCCTAACACAGTAACAATGGTACGCATACGGTTCCTGTCATGCACGTAAATTCTTTACAGAACTTAAAATACCGCCATGCCGATCAGATATTAGACAAATACCTTAATGCTGTTTGACAACGTTCTCCTTCAAGTGGTTCAAAAAATAATGTCCACGTCTCTTGACTTTCATTCGCACAAATAGAAAATGCTAGGGGAAATATACTTCCATTAGCATCTACAGCAATGGCGATCAACAACTTAATATCATACTTTCCATAAACATGAGTGCCGTCTATGGATATTACCGGCTGACAATGAACAAGACCATCAATAGCGGGTTTAAATGCACAGAAACATATCTTGGTTTAAATTCCCAAAATATATATCTGAATATTTATTTAGGTATTCCCGGACTCCGCTCAAGCTTCCATTCAACAACAGTCCCGGGGTTAAAGTGTTGCAATGCAGCCATGTACCTGGGTAGAGCAGCAAATAACTTATCCCAATTACCATAAATAATTTCAAACGCACGTTTACGCCTGAGAAATGCCTTTCTTTTAGTAATGGTACATCCATATACCTGGTGGACAGATGTTATACACTCTTTGATCTTGCACCTTATGGATGCTTCAATGTGCGGAATAAAGACAAGAGAAATCAAGTCAAAATTCAAGTTAAAATGATTCCCACTGAATGTGTCCATTTCATAATTATGGGTGCCTATGTATTTTCCCACAATCCACATATTTATTTTCTAACTTTCTCGCACGCAGCATCCAGTTATAACCTTGAAACCATCTACGACAAATAACCTTGTATACTTCCGGAGATGACTCATGAACCACGATCTCACGACACTTTTATGTTGTACATTCTCACCGCCCTACATAAGCGCGCTTTATCAGCAAAAAGCATGCCCTTTGATAGCACTGTTGCTCTAGATTCATCCCACATTGCTGTCCGGATTTCGTCAAGATCCCTAGTGAGGGCATGGACTTCCGGCATACTTGGCAACTGATCAAGGTAGGGAACATCCCTTGAATGAAACGGCACATGGGACTCGTACTCTTAGTTTGACAGGAGGTGGATCATGCTCCCTCGTCAAATCATGTTCATCATTCTCGTCCTCATCACCATCACCCTCATCAGGAAAGGGTGTGTCATCTCCAGACTCATCAACATTGTTGTCATAATCACTATCATCTTCCTGACTCTGCGCATCTGCCAGATCCCGATTGAATATGTTGTCTTCGAGCAATTAAGTGAGGACATGACTTTCAAGTTGCTCATTTTCACTGCACAACCAATAAAATAATGAGTTTCTCAAATTCATCCAAAATTTACATATAAACTTTATTACTTTACTTACAAATCATAATGTGTTGATATCCCGTGATGCACATCCTGTTGGTGCTGACTGTCAGATGGACCACCATGATCCAATATACCAAAATAGGCACATTCCAACTGTCCGTTGGTTTCATAACTTGTAAAATTCATATGCGGTCGGTACCCCTTGTGGAATATATGAGTGTTAATACAAATTCAATACATAGAAATATACATCATAACACAAAGGAAATTGAAGTTTGCCACTCCGCTTGTGGATTATGTAGACTTAGGGAGAAATTATATACTTGCTCCTCATTCGCCCGTGGAGATAAGTTTAGATCAGGCCAAACTCTTTCACCCGGAACCTGTTTGGCTAAAACTACTCCAAAATAATCACCCGATGATTGAGAGATATCCTTGCTTTGTGGAACCTCATTATTGAGAATGTCTTCAGCCTTGACGTACATTTTTAACGATTTTTATCACAAGAAGTCCTCGGTGTTCATCCAGAGTCCTCAAAAAATCTATCAGAGTTTCATCGTCTTCAATGTAAACTCAGCATAACAAGTAACCCCTTGCGGAGTAACAAAATACGGATATCTCCCGATTACATTAATATTCAGCGAACGTTTGCTCACACTCATTTTTTTACATAACGATATCAATCTATCATACTCCATTATAAGTGGCAACTTAACATGACACTGTGGAGAACAACTATACTGTACTGAGTTATTCTCCGCCACAACCTCACCTCCCCTCCCCCCCAATATAATGAAACCCTAATTTTTCGCTCTTAACAAAATATAAAATAACTTAACGAACAAATATTTCGAAACAATTTGAAGGATGGTGAATGGATTTTCATCAAATTCTGAAACTCCTTAAATAAGGAAAAACTAAGCCGAGGTACAATTACGTGATGTATAGCGCATATTATGGATGCGCTATACACATATAAATTATTGGTGCGTTAGTTAAGTGCAAATGACTTATTGGTGGAGCCACATTTTATATATAGCACAGTTATCGACCACGCTATACCTTAACGGAGAAAACTGCCATTAAAGTGTAGCGCGATCGATTACTGCATTATATATAAAATGATAGCCTATTTTTTTTAAAAAAAATATTTCTATCTCTTAAGTCTAATGGAACCATACTTTGGTTCCGAACTCGTCAAATACATAAGCAATTCTTTAAACTTGCTCCTTTTTTTCCACTTAAATTAGACTTTATTCCTATTGAACACCTAAACTAGAACCAAATTGTATCTATTAAACACGAACGACACAATTTGTGGAACGGCTTAAGCGTGGCTCGTGGCAAAATAAATAAAGTATGTGACACGTGGAATTTTTTACATAAAACTCTCGTTTTACATTTTCTTTTTTGTCTTTCCCAACTCCACTATCAGAATATACCTGTTAGGATAGAAAACATCGGATATCATGTGTGAGTTAGTAAAGCAATATTTAACGAGAATAAATCAGATAATAAAAAAATATATATCAAAAGAGACATAAATATTTAATGTGATTCGGCCAGTTAACTTACGTTGACGGGTGGAGATGAGCAATATACTATAACAAAAGAGTGTACAAAATATTGAGAAAACAAACTCACGAAGTGGCAAACACAAGTGACATACTAACACTTGTCCCGTAAACCTCTCTTCCTAAACACGACTCTCAAACCCCATATGGCTACATTATGGATGCTACTGAATTAGAAGGACAGATCTTCAATTTATAAAAGCCTAAATATTTTCTTACAAAAAAAGAAACTAGCCAAATATAAGAGATTTATAATTTTTATATTGTCCTTTCCTTCAACGTACAGAAAAATCAAATATGATAAGAAAATCAGGACAAACTAAGACGCGGGAGCTTATGAATGAGCCTAGATGCACATGCACATCAGATTGTGCTTTGTCCTTTTTAGTTCGTCCTTTCTCCATATGTATGCATTTATACAATGGCTCAAGTTTTAAGAAGCAAAGTTTAAATCAATGCATATTCGATGTCCCACTGTTCCAGCTTTTTCATTTGGGGAACATAAGAGTTGCTGGTGGTGCTTTCCGACCGACGGCAAAATTTTCGGTGGTTGTTTGTGGTTGTGCGGTCAATTCATTGTCCATAGCCTCCAAATATAGCATATCGGAGTTTGTTCTAGGTAATTTATGTACGAAATGGGAAGATATTTGTGGTGAGGAAGCGGCTATTTCAAGCAAATTCTACCAGTGGTTGGGTTTTCCGGCGAGTAATCCGGTGTAGGCCTTTTTGTTTTTCCGCCAAAAGTTATTGATGATATGTTTGTGACTTTAGAAGAGAGAAGAGATGAGTAAGAGGGAAGGGGGCGGGTGAAAGAAGGAGAAGGTGGATGGTGGTGGAAGGTGGCAGGGAGAGAGTATAAGGAAGAAGGAGAATTTTTTTTTTTTTTGAGAAAAAAATGGCATCACGCGCTCAGAAACAATAGGAACAAGAGCTAGTTTAGGTATCTAAATGAAAAAAATGATAAATTTAAGGAGTTGCTTATGTATTTGGCCGTTTTATCAAAGTGTTGAATTCCAAAATTGTGTTAATTCAAAGAAAACATTTTCGGGTGTAATTTTTCTCTTTCCCTTAAAACAAAATCAAATCTAAAGCTTTCAAAATAAAAGGCTAAACTCCTAGATATGTATATTATTGTATTTTTCTATTTTCCTGGAAAAAGTGATACTAGCTAAAAATGAAGGATTAGAAATTAAGGTTAAAATTAAAGAAATTAATATTCAAATGCTAAAGATATATATCATACGAAAATGAGAGACAAAAATTAAGCGTCTACAGTATTAGAGAGATCTGGTTTGAAATAAATTCATTAAATTGTTTATTTCCGACACAATTCGAATCAAACCATTTAAAAGTTTAGATCAACTGAAGAATCTTAAAGGGAATCTTTTGCAAATACATACCCATAGCAAATTATTTACCCGCCTCTGCCCACAAAATTTTTCCCTTGCCCATTTTTTTAATGTCAACCCCTTCCAACCAAATAAATTCAAATTAAACTACTAAAACCAAGCCAATTTACACAAAACCAAGTCAATTTACACCAAACCAAGTCAAGCTAAGCCAAACAAAGCAGCCAACTCAATCCAAACCAAGCCAAACCAATCCAGACCTAATCAAGCTATGTTAAGTCAAATGGGTAAGAAAAGTGGGATGGATAAGTAGGTTGGGTAATTAATTTTAATCAGGTAGGTATATATTGTAACTAGTTTTTAAATTGGTAGAGTAGGACAATTAGTTTAAGCTCAATGGGTATTTTGCATAAATTACTCAATCTTAAACCTATGTCAACAAAACATAAAAGCATATCTCATCCATTTCAATTTGGGAAAACTACCCAAACTGTTAGTCCATGAATAATTTCAGCCAAAACTAGCCCAAAACAAAATATCTACCAAAAATAGTCAAAATGTTATTTTGTAACACATTTACTTTTGCTAAAACACAAAGATCTTTAATTCCTTTAAGTTGAAATTTAGAGAATCGAGCACCTTAACTCGATTTAGAAATCACTAGTAAACATTAGTTTGTTGGATTGGTAGAAGGATTAAACTGAGAACGTCACGGACAGCTATTGAATCATGCATTCAAAATTTTGGTTTTTCGAAATTGGAGTTTATTTCGAGTGGGTGATGTTGGAATAGAGCAGGTACACCTTAAGGAGTTTGAATCTCAATTTTGGGATGATTTGGTGGAGATTTTAGGTGATTTGAATTGAAGTTTGAGTCAAATTCAAAATACAGAAGATGAACATGGAAGAAGATCTTATGTGTATCACATACGTATCAAATGAGTATCACATGTATATCCATATATACCTGTGTGTAAGATACATGCGTGATAAGTGTTTTAAACGTGTGTTGCGGAAGAATTTTTTAAACTCGATTTTAACTACGGATTTTGATACCAAACCAAACCAAATCACCTTCAATCTTGCTCAAAATTTGTATATAGCCTCTCTATAATGAATTCCAACCATATCCATTAAAATAAAATCATCATTTATTGCCTAATTTTTTAAATATTGTTTATCATTGATAATGAATTTTAACTCCAAACTAGTCTAACTCACCTTCAAACTTCGTCAATTTTGAATATTGCCTTATCAATATGTTTTTAATGAATTGCAATACTATCCATTGAAAAATTTGCCTATATTTTTTTAATGTTAATGGTAATTTTTTTGTATTTTTGGTAGCTTGACTAAAATAACTAGTTGTTTTACACGTAACTTATAAAAGAAATAAGTAAAAACAAATGAACACCTAAATAAATATTTAAATGATACATAAGATATAAGATACCTTTGTACCAAACTACTACTATTACTCGTTAAAGTGGCGGTCATTCAAGAGTCATCAAATGGTCATACTAACCTTCTTTTCCGGTCAACAGAATATACCGCAAGTCTTTGTCTATCGACGGTTTGTCCACGAGGCCTAAAAAAATGCTCATCAGATCACCATTCATTCTACCCACTACAACATCCTGTTTTCTTACCGTGTCTTTACTCTTTTTTGTCCTACTCCTACTTTGGCTTCTCCATGTCCCATATATAGAAGTTCCGATTATTTGCATAGCTAACACTACAACACACTCTCATAATTATACTACAGAATCAATTATGAAGAATGAGAAGTCAAATGTTCTTCATGTAGTTATGTTCCCATTTTTTGCTTTTGGTCATATTAGTCCATTTGTGCAGCTTGCTAACAAGCTCTCCTCTCATGGTGTCAAAGTTTCTTTTTTCACCGCATCTGGCAATGCGAGCAGAGTCAAATCTATGTTGAATTCTGCTCCCACTACTCACATAGTCCCTCTCACTCTTCCTCAAGTTGAAGGTCTACCTCCTGGTGCAGAAAGTACTGCTGAGTTGACACCAGTAACTGCTGAACTTCTCAAGGTTGCTTTAGACCTTATGCGACCACAAATCAAGACTCTACTCACCCATCTAAAACCCCATTTTGTTCTCTTTGACTTTGCTCAAGAATGGCTCCCAAAAATGGCTGATGAATTACGGATCAAGACTGTGTTTTACTCGGTTTTTGTTGCACTTTCCACTGCTTTTCTTACTTGCCCTGCTAGAGTCCCTGAACCCAAAGAATATCCAAGTCTTGAAGACATGAAAAACCCTCCACCTGGATTTCCTCACACCTCTGTCACTTCAGTCAAAACCTTTGAGGCTCGAGATTTTCTATACATTTTCAAGAGCTTCCATGGCGGTCCTACTGTATATGACCGTATACTCTCAGGACTCAAGGGTTGCTCTGCTATACTAGCCAAGACTTGTTCCCAAATTGAGGGGCCTTATATAGAATACGTCAAAGCACAGTTCAATAAACCTGTTTTTCTTGTAGGACCAGTAGTCCCTGATCCACCTTCTGGTAAATTGGAAGAGAGATGGTCTAGTTGGTTAAACAAGTTTGAAGCTGGAACAGTTATTTACTGTTCTTTTGGAAGTGAAACTTTCTTGAAGGATGAACAGATCAAAGAACTGGCTTTAGGTCTGGAGCAAACTGGGCTACCTTTCTTTCTGGTCCTAAATTTTCCTGCCAATGTCGATGTCTCAGTCGAGTTAAACCGAGCTTTACCAGAAGGGTTTCTAGAAAGAGTTAAAGACAAGGGAATTATTCATTCAGGTTGGGTGCAACAACAGCATATATTAGCTCACACTAGTGTAGGTTGCTATGTATGTCATGCAGGGTTCAGCTCAGTGATAGAGGCACTAGTGAATGACTGTCAAGTAGTTATGTTGCCCCAGAAAGGTGACCAGTTCTTGAATGCAAAGCTGGTGAGTGGGGATATGAAAGCTGGGGTTGAGGTAAATAGGAGAGATGAAGATGGGTACTTTGGTAAAGAAGACATTAAGGAAGCTGTGGAGATGGTGATGGTGGAGATTGACAAGCAGCCAGGTAAATTAATTATGGAAAATCAGAAGAAATGGAAGGAGTTTCTGTTGAACAAGGATATACAGTGCAAGTTCATTGAGGATTTAGTTCATGAAATGGCGGCCATGGCTAAGGTTTCAAGTACCTACGATATGTCAACGTTCACCGCACCTTTCAGTAGCAAGTGGCTATGGATAGTATAGTTGGCATTATTACAATGAATTGAGCATTTCCCAATGTACCGGCAGAATGTCATATTTTGACCATCAGGTCACTTTGAAATAAAACTACGTACTTTTTATTGAAGTATTGATTAATAACCTGAAAAAACAATACTAAATAACTTCCTAATAACAGATTATATCACATTAATAATGTAAAAAATTACATTGTCACATACAGCTAAAATTCTTTAATTTTTAACCCAAAATGCAAATAAAAATGGGAAGAAGAGGAAACTGGCATGCACAAAATTTTCAATTCAGAAATTAAGGTTTCACGATTCAGTCACTGTTGTCAGCAATCAGAAATTGGCTGTGAAATGCTATTAGCATGAATGATAACAACTGTGAGATGCTATTAGCTTGTCAGATAAGGTCACGTATCATTTCTTTTCAGTTTGTTGCACAAATAAGCATGTACTCAAATCAAGACTGGTCTTTACAAGTCATATTTAAATAAAGAATAGCGGTATAGTTTCTTTCTCCTCATCTTTGATGCTTCATAATTCCCATATATTATACCAACTAAGCCACACAAGGGGCATGAATCATCTACGCTTTAGAAGAAAAAACCTCTAAGAATTAAAATAGGGCTTGTGATGATCCGTAAAAGACAATTATAATGTTTTATGTGGGCAATAACATTTACAAACTACAACTGTATTCCCTATAAATCACTTAATTACTCACCTAAACAGCAGAATCAGTTGCTCAAACACAATGTCTCTGCTGGAAGGAGGAAGGCATGGCTAGAAAGGGGTGATCCAAGATGTTAGACTGCAGAGATGCCAAGGGGAATCCCCTCGATTGTGGCACTCCCGCAGTTGTGTGTGGAATTGAGCTGTTGAAAGATAAAAAAGAATTTATTGTGTGCATCTACTGTTTACACTAGTACAGTAACTTTTGATGTCCGCCTACTGTTTAAAGAAAGATGTTCACCAACTTTCAACGTCCGCTTGTAAATTCAAGGACCTCTATATCATGAACAGAAGATACTACTCCATGTCTACTTTCAGTTATAAGTATCTCATTCAAGAAAAAACGTCATTTTAATTTTAAAGCTGAAGGGTTTTCCGGTCAGACACACGCGATTGCTTTTTTTGGTTAATTGTGTCATTTTGAGCAGGTAAGTATTGCTATATTGCAAAACCATCATGATATGAGCAATGTCTTAATCGTTTGACCCAACCATATATTTGATATCCTAAGGGTTTTGAAGAATACAGTTACTATCCAACTCATCTTTACCAATTCATCCATCAAATTTTGGACTGCACCCTCTGAATCCGTTTTAACCCGTCTAAGTTAGCTGAACCAGTCAATTATATACTCGTGTTGAAATACAAAGTGGAGGACAAGGTCTTTTTAGTGTTTGCTTTTCTTTTGATAACAAAAACTTTGAGCTTGACTGTTTAGAGTCGGAGGATAATTTAATTACACTCAGTAGGATATGCTTAGCCTACTTTCTTTTAGGATCACTCCAAAATAATGTCCAATTTTCTAAATTCGAAAATTCAAATACATTTCAGAAACTACGAAAAAAAAAAAATGAGACCCCTGTTACTTTTTAATGCAATCTTTTATCCTTTAATCCATTTTTCCACACCACAAAATCATAGATTAAAATACACTTGGATGTTCTAAAAAATTATTAACCTACTCACATCCTCACACCACCGTTAATTAATTGAGCTAAATCAAAAGGGGACAAGCAAATTGAGACAACACTAATGATTATGAGCAAAGGGCTTTTTTTATACACATGGAAACCTTAGTAGTGTCGTGGACACTTGAGCACAAGACTATTAGCACAAGACTATTGTGTTGGGTGATTTAGAGCACTCCGAGAGTCGTCGTGATTGTGGCTATTATAGGCGTATAAAGTTTGAGGAGGTTGAGGGGGCATGCGTAAGATGAAGAGGGAAAAAGTGACGGGGCATGACGAGATCCCGATAGAATTATGGCAAACCGCAGGCAAGGCAGCTATAGAGTGACTGACTAGGTTGTTTAATGTCATTTTTAGGAAATTAAAGATGCCCGGGGAATGAAGGTTGAATACCATGATTCCGTAGTACAAGAACAAGGGTGATATTCAAAATTGCAACAACTATAGGGGTATCAAGCTGCTTAGCCACACGATGAAAGTTTGAGAGAGGGTGGTGGAGATGAGGATAAGAGGGGGGGGGGGGTAATTTTTCAAGAACCAATTGAGATTCATGTCGGAGCGATCTACGACAAAAGCCAATCATCTTGTTAGGAGATTGGTGGAGCAGTATAGAGAGAGGAAGAGGGATCTATATATAGTGTTTATTGACCTAGAGAAAGAATACGATAAAGTTCCGAGGGAGGTTCTATGGAGATGTTTGGAGGCTATAGTAGTACTTGTGGCATATATTAGGGTGATTAAGGGCATGTATGATCGAGCCAAGACCCGGGTAAGAGCAGTTGGGGAGACTTGGAACACTTCCAAGTTGTGATGGGATTGCACCAGGGATCAACTCTTAGCCCATTTTTCTTTGCTTTGGTGATGGATGAATTAACATGACATATCCAAGAGGAGGTGCCATGGTGTATGCTATTTGCAAATGACATAGGATTGATTAACGAGACACGCGGCGGAGTTAACGCTAGACTAGAGGTTTGGAGATAATTCTTAGAGTTTAAAGGTTTCGGGTTGACCAGGATCAAAATGGAGTACTTAGAGTGCAAGTTCAATGACAAACCTCAAGAGGCGGACGTGGAAGTAAGGATTGGTGCACAAGTCATCCCTAGGAGAGCAAGTTTCAAGTACCTGGGGTCTATAATCCGAAGAAACGGGGAGATTAACGACGATGTCATACATCGTATTGGAGAGAGGTGGATGAAATGGAAGCTCGTTATGGTATTTTGTGTGATAAGAAGGTGCCACTAAAACTTAAAGGTAAGTTCTATAGAGCTGTTATTAGATCAGCCATGTTGTATAGCGTAAAGTGTTGGCCAGTCAAAAATTCTCTTGTTCAGAAGATGAGAGTAGCAGAAATGAAGATGTTGAGATGGATTTGTGGACATATTAGGAGAGATAAGATTAGGAACGAAGATATTCGGGACAAGGTAGGAGCAACCTTCGTGGTTGACAAGATGAGGGAAGCGAGTTTGAGATGGTTCTGGCATGTGATGAAGAGATGCACAGATGCCCCAGTGAGGAGGTGTGAGAAGTTGGCTATTGTGGAATTAGGAGAGGCAGAGGTAGGCCGAAAAAATATTAGGGAGAAGTGAATAGACAGGATATGGCACACCTCCAGTTTATTGAGGACATGATCCTAGATAGGAGAATGTGGAGATCGAGGATTAAGGTAGAAGGTTAATAGGTAGTCGAGTTTGGGATTAGCATATATGTACCGTGTTTTTCATATCATGTGTATGATTATTATCATTATCGTATTATCTTAACCTTCAATTTTTATTACTACATGTTGTTTCCCTTGTGTCGGTTTTCTCATTGCCCTGTTATTTTGTTGTTGCTATTATTCTTGTCTTCATCGTTTTCAACATGGCTTCGCCATTATTGTTTCTCTTTTTCAACCTGCCAAGTATTGCTTTTCTTAAACCAAAGGTTTATCGGAACAACTTTTCTACCTCCACAAGGTAGGGGTAAGGTCGGCGTACACATTACACTTCCCAGACTCCACACTGTGAAAATATACTGGATATTGTTGTTGGAAACCTTAGTAGTGTAGAAATTTGTAAGGAAGATGTATTCCTTCGTAGTACTCCATATATAGTACATTATTAAACTACCGACCGAAGTTTAATTAGAAGAATAGTAACTGACCTGAATGATGACGTCAATGAGGACTCCACTGGCACAGAGTTTTTATGGTGATCAGGAGGAAGCAATGACCAAAAAACTGTTTAAAAAAAAGCATCAGCAACGACTTAACTGGATAACATTGAATATGAAGGTCTAAATGCTTAACGAACAGAACCCAAAGATATCCCGATGGGGTTATATGCAGCGAGGACAAGCCCCATATATTTCTACAATGGTCAACACAATAAGGTATTAAGGATATCAAGAGATGTACACAACCTACCTGATTGCTGTGAGTGACCCTGAAAATCAGAACAGAACAACATACCCTACCATTTGTTGCCAGAAAATTGTTCAGGCCAATGTAACTGCTATGTGATCAGGAGCATCGTGAAAGAAAACCCTAAAAACAGTGAGTAAAGCTACTGAGAAAAGAAAACACAATACAACTCACCGTTCCTGTACCTCGACTTCTACATGTCATTTCCACAGGAAATAAATCTATATAACATGATCAAGGTAAATAGATTTAGAAAGGCGCAACTAAAAAGAGAAATAGAAAACTAAAAAACTTGAAGTTTAAATTCAAGACAAAAACTGAAAAGGGACAATCACTTCCTACTTGAAACGAAAATAATATCTCTGTCACTTGAAACAAAAGTTATTTCTAATGACAATGATAGTTTATTTCTTTAGGGATTTTTTTTATTTGTATAACTCTTTTTACTGGGAAATTTTTTTCATTTATTTTTCTTTTAGGGGAGTATGGTGGTGTAGGTAGGCATCAGTTATAAGAGACAACAGGGAAGAATGCACCAGTTATGATGAGATCCAGGATTAACATCAACCAAACTGCAATGTTTGTTAACAAAGTGACTCTTAGGCAGACATGTAAATGCAGTTTTTGCAACAGATTGAGTCACAGGCAGATGTGCATCGCAGCAAAGACATGAGACTGTTGCGAATTTATATTTCATGGCTGCCAAAGGTATCATGAAAAAGAAAATGGAAAGCATATTGCCCTGCAAGTAACGGGATGAAAAATATAAAATAGTCATCTTTTTGTCTCCCAAAGTCCCAGAGGTTTAACTCAAGGTTTGGCTTAGGTCCTGCAGAAACAGAGTTAGCTTCACAGACTTGTTAAAGATAACACTAAGGCTAAAACTGTTTAGTGAGTTCTTACCGCCATTGCTTAACTTAAGCTGCAGCGGATCCTCTAGTGGCTCAAGTATCCACTTACCAACCTAATTTATTAGCAAGAGTAACTTATTCAACCATTACGGAAAGATGCCAATCATGCCGCTAACAAATTCTAATTAGATTAAGCAAATGACAAATAAGAGAAATATCTTACATGGAAAAAAGGGTGCTGCAAGCATTGTTTAGCAATTGGCCTCCTTAAAGAGTCCCATGAACAGAGTTGCTATGATATGAAGGCATAATTGTTAAGTATTTTCTATTTCATGAGAAAAATGGCAATATGGTCGAGATTGCAAAGAACAACCTTGATCAAATCAATAGCTTCCAAACTTGCATTTGGAACGACATCAGACAGATTGACTGGTGAAACCTGCCAAAAAGAAAGGATAATAACAGAACGAAAGAACTCAATGTGTTAGTGCACACGTCAGCATGCGCATGCACATATCAGTAAGAGAGATCACATGAAAATGGCAGGAAACTTGCAATAGGTTCAAGCTAGACTTACGTTTAAATTACTTATATCAACCAATCGTGAAGCACTTCTCACTTCTAGGAAGATAGTCCAATCTGGTGGTCCAAGAATGCAGCATATCTTATACAATTGATCAGTTTCACTGACCATAGGAAAAGAAGATTAGAAAGCTAAAAATTAACAGTTCTCCAAAAAATTTGACTTAATATTCAAATAAATCAAGCTTCAATTTACTAGCAGAAAAGAATCTGCAACATCAAAATAATGCTGGGTAATTGACTATGAGAGTACTTCAAGATATATCAGTATCTCTTTAAATTTTCACGAAAGCAACAAGCTTTCTAACTATATGAGGTAAAAAGAAGTCTAAGCTCCAAAAGAAAGAATGTAGCACATCATTTTCAAGTAACTAATTATGGGCCATGAAATCACCTTTCACCAGGGAAAATTGGGCACAAAGGGAAAAGTTCAGCAAGTATTGCACCAACTGCCCACATATCTGTGTTGGTTGTTTAATATGTTACACAACACCAATAATAAAGAATAACGGTATATAAGCAAGAAAACATCAAGGAACCGTTCAAAGAAGCAACCAATAACAACAATTGACTGGTTAATTCTGCGAATTGTAGACATTATTAAAATGAGGCAAGAAACAGATTGCAGAACAAAGGGTATTAACATAGGCACTTCGCAGTATACCAAAAGTAATAGCAAAACTAAATCAATTTCAAACTCTCGAACACCAACTCAACTATCCACAAACTAGACCTTAATCATTAGTTTTGGGTGCCTCTACACTTTTTTAGTTATACTCCTATTCTATGTGCCAATCAAACTAAGACCACAAAAAATGGGATGGAGGCAATAAGGTTGTACAAAAGCAAGGTTTTACTATATCAAAAGAAGCGGAAAAGTTGTTCCTTCCAGCTTTTATTATCCAAAGAAGCTAACACTGTCAATCATAACATTAATGTACTCGAGTCGGGCATTTTATAATTAGTTCAAGGAAATTATTGGAATTGTCCTATTTATCTTCATATAACCTTCCAACTGATTATAGCTTAACCTTATTAAGAGCCATGACAGCTAACAAAATATTATTCCCATCAAACTCACCGGCTGCCTTTATCTTGTTCCAGTATAAAACTTCACAAACGAATTTATGCCCAGTCATGTACTGAGAATTAATTTCAATAAGGCCAAATATAAAGCTACCGACAATAATATTCAAGATTGTAAACATTTTGCTCTTGATAAATAATACTCAAGACCAAGAACGTAACCGGAGCACAATGATCCAAGGCAATATCTGAAAAAATCAAATTTTAGCTTCTAAAAGTACAGCATCTGGCTGGTATCTCAAGAAGCTTCTGGAATAGTAACAGTGAGTGGACAGTGCATACCAATGGCAGGTGTGTAGGAAGAAGATTGCAACAAGATCTCTGGTGCTCGATACCTTTTAAACATATAAACACCCATCCCATCAGAAGCAAAATATTTAGTAGCACATGGAGAGGAATAATGCACTGAGAGTAGAGGAGATAACTCACCAACGAGTTGAAACATAATCAGCGAAAGGTGGCATTGACGACAGTTCTCTAGCCAATCCCAAGTCAGCAATTTTAATTATGTCATTTGTCACCAATAAATTCTCTGAGACAGAACAAAGCCTACAAATTAAGGTTCACACTGCCGCAAAGAAAAATATCCGTAATCTGCATGAAATACAGATAATCATTTGATAGCTCAATACCAGGTTTCAAGTCCCGATGGAAATAACCATTTTTATGCATGTGAGCAAGTCCTTCACCTGCAACATAAATCCCCGGATCTCCTCCTCTGAGAAGGGTCTTTGTCGTTCTTTCATTATTTGATAAAGATTACATTCCTAGATACAGGTCAAAGGGAGATGCTATAGAGGTTCACATCAACATAATATTTCAAGATTCTGAAGCTAAAAGCCACCTAATTTCTAGAGTGACATAAATGCAGCCTATGTTAATTAAAATTGTTGCATTCACAAGTATATAGAGATTTTACTGCGCAGACAAAGAGGAAAAAGCTAATAAAATAGAAAATATAGCTAAAAGTCTCAAACGCTACCATGTATTCAAATATGAAGAAAAGCTCATTGTTTTCCATCGCAATCTCCTTCAGCTTGATTATGTTAGGATGATTCAATTTCCGAAGGGACTGCAGAGAGAAACACTAGAAAGTAAGTGAGACCAAGTTAATACACGTAAGCAACTCTAACAGTATTAAGCCTTGTGAGTCAGACAGTCTTTTGTCGATGTTTCTAGTCACTTAAGTGTTGAGAACAAAGCCACCCACCTTTACTTCACGTAGATTAATGCATTCTTCCCAAAAATAGAACTTCCTCTTCATTTTCTTGACTGCAACCTGCAAAACATTAGTTAATCTAGCTAAGCTACATTCTTGGATAAGAAATAACATCCTATGGAATTCCAAGCATATAGATATCCATATTGGGAAATAGTATACCTATAAGCAACTAGACATAACTCCATCAAAAGTAGGGGAAGTAGAGACAAAATTAGTGGTAAGAAAACACTTGCTCAATCCAAAAGGTGAAGACAATAGAGCAACATCTCATCATCGTAGACATGAAACCTAAGTTGCTCGAACTCGGGTGCGGGTGTCCGATACGGGTGCGGATCTAGAGGTTGGATCCTTCATCATCTAAATTTTAAAATTCGGGAATACAGATCCAAGTATAAATATGGGTGTGGCGTTTCGGCTAAAATTAATTTAAATATCTAAAATAGAGTTATAAAAATATGTCTAAATTATGAGACATTACGTGGAAAACTTACAAGGTATTCCGAGATAGAGAAAATAATAATCAAGAGGAGAATCCAGGAAGGAGATAAAAGGAAAAGGACTGACATAGAAATTTCTGGTATTCCATTTACTTCAATGTCACCCTAGCTTTTGTTTTGATTTCAAAAATTAATGTACATGTCCTGAATTTCTCCATCGGTTTTGGTCAAAGTCCTATAATCAGTTGACAGGATCCTCTACGGATCCCACACCTACACCCACGTTGTGTCGACACGGGTGTCGCATCAAAATGAAGAGTTCGAGCAACTTAGCAGAAACAAGCAACACGACCTCCCACTTAATATTCCATCCAATGGAAGAAGAGGAAGTTGAAAAAATCCTAAGGCATCATTCTTCATTAGACATAATCTAATGCCTCACTCAAGGTGGGAAGAAGCTTTCACATGAGTCTTGCTAATTGTTACATGTCAGTTTGAACGAAACATTTTTTTTATCAGGTGGTTTGAACCAAACATGCCCATCAACTCCCCAAATGTACTACCCAAAGCTAGGCAATCTAGGATTTTCCATGTGTAAGTACTGTTGCATATGGGATGCACCCATGTAAATATATTATGAAGGAAACCAAGGACAAGGAGCAAAGTTAGTTCTACTGTTACTTCTCAAGTCTTGAAAACGTTAAGCGCTAGCACTTAAACGAAGGGGTTTTCATTAATTCAAGCACACAACTCCTAAACATGCACAGACAGAATAACTATTACTACTACACTCAATCCAAAACTAGTTGAAGGCGCACAAACAACAACTTCTCTCAAAGCTCAAGCTTCACAGTTAGGCCTAAATTATGCAGAACAAGATCCTGGAACATGCTATTATATCAACTACTCCCTCCATCACAAGAAAGAAAGGTGGGATTCAAAGTAGGGGATCAACACATCTACATATAAATGTCTAATCTAAATATTGATTCTTAATTCTTTTATTTGACAAGCACATATTAAGAAACAAATATTTAAAAATGTTTGAAACATCCTATTCAGAGGAACCGTTTCTGAAAGAATAGTAGTGCTTTCCTCTTTGAACAGAGGAAATTTAAATTTTAAAAAAATGATTTGGATGCATGGATAAATGAAACAGTAAATTTTTGTAAAGTAAAGAATCAGTTACAATCTCATATGTTTCCATATTAAGCGCCTTATATACATTTCCGCAGGCCCCATCTCCAAGCTCCTTCAATATTCTATATCTGGGATAATAAAGTTGCACATAAGAAATGGATAACTCACAAGGTTGAAACAACATTTAAGTATCGAATCGACATCCAAACAAAGACCTTACTTTTCTATCTTTAGATTTACAAATGAGTGACAGACCAACTCTTGCTCAATGGACTTCTCACCTCTTGATAGAGGTTTCTACACTGTAAAATTAAACAATGCTCTTCATGTTGTCGTTGTTGACATACATCAGGCTTTTATGTGGCATATGATACAGTATATTGTAAAAAAATCCACTCCTCATTGAAAGAGTAATTGAAAATGAACTGAAAATTTATCAACATGCTTAAATGCAGCCTTCACAAGCTGCAAGCAGTGGTTATCATCTAAAAACAGCCACTATTTTCTGTCAATTCCTTGAATATCTGTCAAAAATTCAGGAAAAAAAAAATCAATAGAACATAAAAAATCATGCTACCTTCAATTGTTTAAATAGATCAAAACTGCGGGATTAAACATGTAAAAGAGAAGCAAAAAGAACTTTTCTTAGTTGTCCGTTACATACACGGTGAGACAGAAGATGAGAGAAAAGATAAAAGAAACAAGAGATGTGATATGGTTAGGCTGCTCTTTTATACACCAAATGCTCTCTCCCCTTGATATGATCTTTTTGTCAATAAGACTTCACTATTCTGTTGATGTTATTATGATTCTTTAGTAACATTTGTGCGCTATAAATAGAAAATCACCATTTCACGATCAAATTTGGTTTTTGTTTGTTATCACTAAGCAAAAAGACTAAATGGAGAATCAATCAAATCAAATCATCATAAGGTCCAATTATAGGGCGTGTGTTACTACATATTCACAAATACACATGAATGTGATGGTTCAAATTCAAACCGCTAGAGAACATGTTAGGAAAATTGTATAGCTGTTGTCTGAAGATAAACTAAACAGCACTTTTTAACTTAAGAAAGAAGCAAATAAAGCAACTTCGAGTCCAAGATTAGTATAATCGGCACTGCAAATATAGAGAAATTTGGAAGAGATGAAACTCACCGGTTAGTATAAGAAAATGGCTTCAAGTTTAGTTAACCTACAAATCCACACATTGGTAATTTTGTATCAGAACCTGAACTAAGGTATGCAAATGGACTAGGTTGATGAGCTGCATATTATGTTGTTTCACAAGTTTGCTAGGGACTTCGGATTTTTAGAAGTTGATTTGTTTGGATGCAGATATGTTAAATTTTCTTAATACATTGAAAGGTGGTGACTTTATTGATGTTTGTATTGTCCATGTAATTAGTAATTCTATTCTTGTTGAGGACATAAATGAATTGGACCCCACTCAACAAACACATGGGCATGACAGTGCGTTAAATGCTAGGGCTGATGCGTCACCTCCCAACAATAATATAAATAGGACTGAAAATGACAAAGATAAGGGTAAGGGGCAGATATAAATGGAGATATAGAAGAATCAGATGAAGGTAAAGGTAATAACTTCTCATCTTAGAGGACTTTGATGATTCTAAAAGGTCTGACTAGCTGTTTGATATAGATGAGAACATTTGAAGAGTGTAGTGATTTTGAAGATGATTTAGCTGAAATTAGACAGTCTAAAATCAACAAAAGGAAGAATGCCCAAATAAATGTAGATGAGATACCATCTGGTCTAGTTGGTATAGATTCTGATTTTGAAGATATGTATAAGAACAAAAGGGGAACATATGAAGGGAAACTAGGAGGGGATGACCAGTATTTTGATATCTAAGATCTAGGTAGTGAGTGTAGTGATGATGAAAGAGAACTTGTTGGCCCTGATGAAGTAAGGTATGCACCAACTAGGAATCCAAGTAAGAAGGTCTACTTTGACACAAGTTGCAAAAAAATATTATTTGAACTGTATATGATGTTTGAGAATGTTGTATAGTTTAGGGAGGCATTGCAGAACTATTCTATTAAAAAAGGTGGGAACCTTAAGTTGAAACCTAATGAGAGGGAAAGCGTTAGGGCAAAGTACACAAAGAAAGTTGACCATGGCATATTCTTGGCAGCATAAAAGGTAACACTTTAGGGTGATTACATACTACCATGTCCACAAATGCTATAAGAAGACAAGAAACAAGATGTGTAACCTACCATGGATTGCAAAAAACTTCAAAGACAGAATAATCAGTGAGCCTCAAATTAAGCTTCATCAAATTTAAGCCTTAATTAGAAAAAAATGTGGTCTGTATATGAGTAAAACTTCCTGCAGAAGGGCAAAAATGATAGTTATGAAGGAGAATATGGGTGATTACAAGAAAGAATTTGCTAGGCTTCATGATGATGCTGAAATGCTAAAGTCTACTAATCCTGGTACTACTGTAGTGATAAGGACATCCAAGAATGCAGAACCTGGCAAGAAGGTGTTTATGGGCATTTATATCTGTCTTGAAGCATTAAAAACTAGATGGTTAGAAGGGTGCAGAAACATAATTGGCTTTGATGGTGCATTCCTAAAGGAAATATGTAAAAGTGAACTGCTTTCCTGCATTTCCAAGGATGGGAATAATAAAAGGTATCCTGTGGCTTGGGCAGTAGTTCAAAAGGAATCCAAGGATACATGATCTTGGTTTATCAGATGTCTCAAGCATGATCTGAATTTGATAGAAACTGAAGAAGAAGAAGAAGAGCTGACAATGATGTCTGCTATGCAGAAGGTATGGTTTCTAACACTTTGTCTTTAAAAGTGTAATTATTTTTATTTATGTATAAGTTATAACAGTATAATGTTGTTGATTGTAGGGTCTTCATCTAGCAATAACTCAGTTATTGCCAAATGCTGAGATGGGGTGGTGTGCTAGACATATCTGGGCCAATTGGAAGCAAACTTGGCCTAGTGAAGAAAGAAGGAAATAATTCTAACAGTGTGCAAGAGCTACATTTGAAGTTTACTTTAACAAGAAGTTGGATGAAATGGACTTTCTGGGGGGAGATATTGTTTAAGATTTACTGAAATACAACAAGAAGACATGGTGTAGGGCATACTTCAAAGAACAGAGTAAGTGTGATGTAGTAGAGAACAACATGTGTGAGACATTCAATAGTTGGATATTGGCAGCTAGGCACAAATCTATCATTACTATGTTAGAGGAAATTAGAATCAAGTGTTTGGAGAGGATGAATAGCATGAGAGAGTTTTCTGGAAAATGGGTAGGTGATATATCACCCATGGCTATGGAAATACTTGGAGAGAATGCTCAAAGAGAAGCAAAATATGAAGTCAAATTTAATGGTGAAACTGAGTATGAGATCCAGGATTGGCCATATAAACATGTTATTGACTTTAGGAGGTGTTCCTGTACTTGTAGACCATGGCAGCTCAAAATAATTCCATGTGCACATGCAATCACAGCAATGCATTATAAGAACTATGAGGTTGAGCCATATGTTGACCATTGGTATAGGAAGAGTACCTACCTTAAGGCATACAACAGATATATTCAACCTTTAACTAGTATGAATTTGTGGCCAAAAAGCACACTGCCAACTATTGAGCCACATGTTATAACTGCAATGCCAGGAAGGCCAAAGAAAAAAGGAGAAAAGTTGTTGATGAACCAAAAAAGAAGTTTGGGAAAGGTACAAGGATAGGGAGACAAATGAGATGTTCTTTGTGAAAAACTCTTGTACATAACAAGAAAGGATGTCCATCAACAGTAAGTATTAATGTTCTTTGTGCTTATTATCAGATGAATTCATCTAATGTCTGTTTTGTTATGTGTATGCAGAAAAACCAAGGGGGAAGGGTTGGAACTAGTTTAGTTGGAGGTGAAATTGCTGAAAATGCTTCATCAATAGCAGCAGGTGGAAGGGCTGGAACTAGTGGAAGTACATCAACAGGAGCAGTTGGAAGTGCATCAGCAGGAGCAGCTGGAAGTGCATCAGCAACAGCAGCAGCTGGAAGTGCAGCAACAGCTTCAACTATGGAAAGTGGCACCTTCACTCAACCAATCACTAATTCAAGCACACAACAATCAACTAATATTGCTGGAGGTCCAAAAAGGAAGGCCAATGAGCCTAGAAGAGGTGGTGTAAATGCAGGGTAAAAGGGACCAAAGGCAGCAGGATATGGTCTGCTATTTGATTCAAGTGGCAATGTGATACAAAGGGTGAATATTTCTACTTAATCACACAGTCAACAGATATGGTTTGCTAGATAATCCCTCACTCACAACCTTTTATCCTTGTACAGTCTGAAATTACTGACAGAGTAGTACACAATGCTTCTACACTTATAAGTTTTGCCCTACCAATATTGTACTTAGGTTCAGACCCCGTAGACTAAAGTGGAAGGGTCGAGCAGCAGTTACACAAAGGCAGCTGCAAGAACATAGTTACAGAAGGGCAAACTCTGCTACAACTACTCAAACCACACCAAAGACACAATCCACACTAAGCAACCAAGTCACAACAGGCATTAATTGAAATGATCAACTGATATTTGAAGACTTAATGATGGATGTTTTGTTAACTACCTATGGTAGACAATATTTTGTAAAGCTACTTCATTATGGATGTTTGTTGACTGCCTATCGTAGACAATATTTTGTAAAGCAACTTTCTTTATTTTGAATGTTTTATTAACTACCTATAACAGGCCATGATATTAGTACTGGAAGTATTGTTGTTGTAATGGTAAATTGCAATTTTTTGATTTGAATGTTCTCTTTGTCAATATATTCCATGAACAAAATTTTACATCAATACAAAATATGAACCTAAACCCAGGAAATAAAAAAGTACACTATCAATCCTAAACACATAATATAAGAGCTAACATTAGAACAACTACGACCGCAATTATAATAGCAGCAACTCTGAACTTCAATCTTCATTGTCTTCTCTGACAATGGCATCGATCAATCTTCTTAATAAGACCCGCAAGAAGAGTCTTGTAGTGTGTTTCCTCAATCGCAGGATCAACCCATCGGAAAAATTCACAACTTTCACTAATCTCTCATATCTTCGGCAGCCTAGGAACTTTCTTCCAGGATTGGTGGGTGTTCGTGACATTTTAAGATTTGCAGCAACTCCACAATAACACAAAGGTTCCTTCTTCATTGCTGAAGGAGAAGACACGGTAGTAGCTTATTTCTTACCGGAGAAGAAGAAAAAAATCGACCTTCAAAAGAAAAGAAGATGGCAGAAATTGATGGGCAATGAAGAATCCCAACAAAGAAATTCTATTTTTCACTGTTGAAGCTAACACGGGAAAGAAGAAGGCATCAGATTTGGACAGAAATCAACTTCTATAATGTTCAACAATGGAGAATAAGGTAGAAAGAAGAAGATGGTTGTTAAATAGGCCACATTATTACCATTAGGGTTTTTTCAACTGCCTTCACATCCCTTACAGGCGTGTGAATCACGCACTAAAGCCAAATATGACACATAGAATCAGCTTCCTGTCATAAGCATTTATTATACACGGTTTGAAGGAGTGTAAGTATTCAATTGAAAAAATAATAAATTTGGAAACCGGCATGACCAAGTGGAACAAGTATAAGTGTCATTTAGCTATTCCGCCTAAAAAAATTAATACTGAGAGTTAAAAAGTACTATTTAGCTTAGTGCTTAGCTGATTGTATGGCAGTTAGTAAGTAGTTAGGTTAACAATTAGTTATGTGCCAACTGGTGCTAGTTCATTAGTTGATTAGTTACTAGATATTTTTCCTTTGTCACAAATGTGTATATAATATAGTCATTACATAAAATGAAATTAGTTTTTACTTTCTCACTCCTTAGCTCCTATTCTCTCCCTTCAAGAAGATTGAAGAGTATTAATTGAAGCTCAGCTTGAGCTCAACTTATAACTATAATTTGATATGGTATCAGAGCCAACAAGTTCTAAATCTTTCTCGTTTTGTGTTTGATCTAAACATGCAAGCTTTATTTTAGTTCAAATCACTAAATTTTTGGAAATTCGTGAATCTCACTCATAATTGTTATGAACTCTTTTTCAATTTCATAAATCAAATTGTTTTGTCATGCCTATCATGATAATGAATAATTCACTATTGAATCGAGTAATCAATCTATTGATGACACGAGTACATATGCATCCCTCTAATAATTTCTGTGTGATGTTATTACAACTTTCTTGTAATAGAGTTCAATATTGATTTTAGAGAAGAAGAGTATTACGAGCATTATTGGCCAAAAATAAATAATATTTTATTAATGGAGAGTGTAAAAGACTTTCGGAATCATCGAAGTAGTTTTGGGAAAGGCGTGATGAAATGGTGACCTCGTAGATTTTGAATTTTTAGCTAATGAAATTGCTGATAGTATTGAGTATGTAAATGATGCAGTCAAGTTATAGAAGGAACTTGAGGATTGCTATGATCAGACTAATGGTAACAAATTATATCAATTTCAAAGAAAATCAATGACATGTCACAAGTAATTCTTGACATAACTGGTTATTATACTAGGATAAAGAAGTTATGGGAAGAGTTGAGCACTCTAAGTGCTAAAATCTAGTACAATTATCAATGCAATATGGAGCAATGAGAATATACATAATATTGAATCAAATTGGGGAACGATATATTTTTTCATAGGGTTGAATGAAGTATACACTGTAATTGAGAAAGTATTCTCATGTGAATCCATTGCGCTCAATAATACAAGCTTTTTTAATGTTGATTCAAGAAGATCAATAGAGAGAAATTAGTCCAAGTAACCAATTGGTTATTGAGTCTAAATTACTGAATGTGAATACAATAAGTCCAAACTCTTTCAGAACATATTATGCCCTAAAAAACAACTGCTACACTAACGGATCTAGACCTTTCTATGACTATTACGTAAGTGTTGGTTCTATAGTACATACAATGTATACAGGGCCCACAGTAAAGTAACTTGAAAGCCGAATGTCGAACGCACAATACTTAGTTTAATCACTATGTAAGTTGGCAAGAATTTATTATCCGTTCAAGGTTATCAAAGAGTGGTGGTTGGGACTAAACTATTATCGCAAAAATTAAACAAGTAACAAGAATTTAAGTGTTTATGATTATGACTTAACCAATTGAGATGAAAATTCTAGGGTTATGGTCAATTTATCAATCCTAATTACACCCCATTAATCCAAAGTATCTATGTTTACTAATTAACTGGATCATTTAATGAATAATATGCTCCTGTGGTACTACCTGCCTATTTATAATATATCAATCATATATCCATATGGTATTCAATCTATCATGAACGAATATAGTATGACATTCAACTAAGCGAGACTGCTAGATATATCTCTATCCTAGCCGTGAAATCTTTTTTTGATACGTGCCTACATAATATATAAATTAAATCTAGAATTAAAGAAACAATCAATAATAATAATTCATATTAACAAAATAGTAATCAACAAGTGTTAATAATGATGTTAACCACAAATAAGAATCAAAATATTTAGCTACTCATAATGTGATTTTCAAAATAATAGCCAAAATTCATAAATGAACAAGAAAGAATGAAAGAAATAGTTGAACTCGTTGTCGAATCCCCTATCTTCTGCTCTTTTGTATGTCTGCCAAAAAGATGTAACCCTCCATCCCAAGATTTTCATGGGGTATTTATATGACCTGGGGCGACTAGGAGGTCGCCTAATGCTATCCAATTTCGCATGGGAATCACTAAGAGCGCGTTTGGGTCTCTCGCGATGCGAGCCCTTTGAACAAGCTGTAAATTTCTTTTTTGTCTTCTTTTTCTCATGCATGCTCGCGCAATGGCCCTCATGTTACTGTTTTGAGTGAGTGCTAGCTCCTCAGACTCATTTATCTCTCTACCGACACATGACCTTTAAGTGAGCTGCCTTCAACTCTTTTTCTTGTGTCTTCACTTTCCATTTCGTACGATTTCATCCTCTTTCTGATCCACTTTAGTCTAAACTCGTACCTACATTTAAGAAACATATAATGAGTATAAATTACACAAATACTCATAAAATCTTCATCAAATCACACAATATATAGGATGCAAATATATCTAAAATATGTATCATTTTCCAATTATCACCGCTCCACAGTTAAACTCTTGTTCATCCTTGAGCAACTTTAAAATTCAAATACAATGTCAAGAAACACTTTCAAAACTCACTCAAGTATCACATTAATGGCATTAGCTTATATCAACGTTTAGAACCCAATGTATGCTCTATTGACACTTTTTCTCATGTTTTATTCATGCATAGACTATTTAAAACATTCGAGTAACTTCTTCTAACATACTAGCCTCAAATATTTACTCCACATTTCATTCTATAAATTGATTAAAAAAAGTCTCACTAAGGGTCAATGCAAATTGTTAAATTATTTATTTTTAGATATACAAAAATTTCTCACTTTTATCTAGGGCGAACTAATAAAGAAATAGCATCAGATAAATTTTAAAAAGTGAGAGTGCTAAAGAGTTTTTCATTAAAGTTATTTGATTCACGCAATGTGAAGGCAAAACAAAATAGCCGAGAGGTCTTCGTGGAGTTTGCTTAGGCTTCAAAGCTTGAAGTCATCATCGGCTTGGGCTTGTACAAAGTTTCGTCTAGTTTCCTCTAATTTAATTGTTTTACTTACCCAAAAAAATCTTCAAGTTAAAATTGATGGGTCCATGATTTAAAGAAGATGTTTTTCTTCCTTTGACAAAGACTACTAATGTCGGCAGCTTTTATAGATTTGGCAGCTGACGTTTTGATTTGTTCATATTGAAAAGTTTGAAGTTTCTATCTTTTATTTGGCGTCGCTGATGACATTTGCAGGTATATTGAATCTCTATAAATAGAGAGCTCCTAAGTCATTTGTTAATCCCACCAACAAAGAGAGAAACAAAGAGTGAGGTATCACAGACATGGTATAAGAAAATAGTCTGAGGGAAATAGAAAGTGTAAGCGATATTGTAGTGAGGTGAGAATATCAAAAGAGGGTAATTTCTTTTGAGTGCTGTAGTGATTTTTGGAGTATTTTACTCGAGCCTACAAAATGTAAAATTCCTTGTTATAGTGATATCCGTTTCTCCTCTCGGGCCGTGATTTTTCCCTTATTCAGAAGAGTTTTCTACGTAAAAATCTTCGTGTCCTTATTTCTCTTATTATTATCGTTGGATTGTATTTTTAGTAATCCGCACTTACTACAGTTGTATACCATGGATATTATTTCTGGTGGGGTTATCTTTTCCAACAATTAGTATCAGAGCACAAGTTCTGCTTGCTCACAAAAATACTCTTCACAGTCGGTAGTTGTATAGTCAGTGGAAAAATAAAATGTCTGGAGTAAAGTACGAAGTAGTAAAATTTAACGGAGATAGCAATTTCTCAACATGGAAAAGAAGGATGATAGATCTACCCATCCAATAAGAATTACACAAGGTATTAGATAGTGATGCGAAGAAGCCTGATACCATGAAAGCTAAAGACTAGGCTGACTTGGATAAAAAGGGTATAATTTCTTCTTTAGATACAATTTATTTGTCAGTATTTTGGACATGTATAGGCTTTTCAACCTTGTCCAAATGCCACATACAGTGTCTTCATCAATAATGTAATTTACTCTTCACAGTCGGTAGTAGTATAGTCAGTGGAAAAATAAAATATCTGGAGTAAAGTACGAAGCAGTAAAATTTAACGGAGATAGCGATTTCTCAATATGGCAAAAAAGGATGAGAGATCTGCCCATTCAACAAGGATTACACAAGGTATTAGATAGTGATCCAAGAAGCCTGATACCATAAAAGCTGAAGATTAGGCTGACTTGGATGAAAAGGCTGCTAGTGCAATCAGGTTGCACTTATCAGATGATGTAATAAATTACATCATTGATGAAGACACTACATGCGACATTTGGACAAGGTTGAAAAACCTATACATGTCCAAAACACTGACGAATAAATTGTATCTGAAGAAGCAATTATACGCTCTACATATGGGTGAAGGTACAAATTTTTTGTCACATTTTAATGTATTTAATGGATTAATCACGCAGCTTTCCAACCTCGGAGTAAAGATCGAGGAAGAGAATAAATCCATCTTGCTCTTAAACTCACTGCCATCTTCGTACGATAATTTGGCAACTATCATCCTACACTGTAAAATCACTATTGAATTGAAGGATGTCACATCGGCTCTTCTACTCAATGAGAAGATGAGAAAGAAGCTTGAAAATCAAGGGCAGGCTCTCATCACAGAAGGTAGAGTCAAGAGTTACCAAAGAGTTTGAGAAACTATAGTAGATCCGGAGGTAGTGGAAAGTCCGAGAACAGATCCAAATAAAAAGCTAGAAATTGCTACAATTGCGATAAACTGGGCCACTTCAAAAGAAATTGCCCAAATCTAAGAAAGGACAAAGGTGAAAGCAGTGGCCGGAAGAATGATGATAGCACAACTGCCATGGTACAGAACAATGATAATATGTCACGACCCGGAATTTCCACCTTCGGGACCGTGATGGCGCCTAATATTTCACTTGCTAGGCAAGACAACTTTAGAGAATCTTTAACCAATTTTAATCAAGTCAAATAAGCAAAACCAATTAAATCGAAATAAAACTAAAACGGGGTACGAAATGACATAAAAACCAATAATATCTAAGTACAACCCGGATCTGGAGTCACAAGTTCATGAGCTTCTAGAGTCTCTACAAATAGGATTTAAAATAAATACAACTGTCTTGAATGAAAAGAACAATAATAGGGGAAATGGAAGGGGACTTCAAGGTCTGCGGATGCCAGCATATCTACCTCAAGTCTCCGAATGCCAATCCGAGCTATTACGCCTCACGGACAGCTAGGACCAGTATCAAAATCTACACAAGAAGTGCAAAGTGTAGTATGAGTACAACCGACCCAATGTACTCCATAAGTGTTGAGCCTAACCTCGACGAGGTAGTGACGAGGCTATGACAGGACACCCACATAATTAAACTTGTACAAACGTAAATATACATACAAAATAACAGCAAATAAAGAATTAGCAAGTACAATTGGGAGGGGACATGTGAAAGAGGTACAAGATACGGTAACTACAGTAGGAAATAATAACAAGAATCAGTAAATAAACCTTCATTCAACAAAATGAACAAGCATAATGAATAAAACTGTACGGCATCATCCTTCGTGCTTTTACTCTCAGCCTCACTAAGAAACAGTACTAACGGCATGGCATTACTCTTCGTGCTTTTACTCTCTATCTTACCATAAAACGATAAATACTGCAAGATATCACCCTTCGTGCTTTTACTCTCAATTTCATCATGAATCAATAGATACGGCACGACATCACCCTTCGTGCTTTAACTCTCAAATACGACACGGCATCACCCTTCGTGCTTTTACTCTCAATCTCACCATAAAATGAAATACAGCACGACATCACCCTTCGTGCTTTTAACACTCTCCCTTACCATGCAAAATGAACATATAAAAATATGGAGATAGAGTAAACAATATCAAGTCTTATGTCAACAATAGTTCCACAATACCAATCTCAACTTCCAATAGTGCTCAATTATCAAAAATAGTTCATAAATGCGGAAAGACGATCAATTAAGTAATAAACTAGTTTAAGCATGGATATCATAATCAAAGAAGGAGGTAAATTACAATAAATAAGTCCATCCCACATGCTTTAACCCAATAACAACGCATAAGTACTCGTCACCTCACATATATGTTTTACCCGACATTTTAAACATATAGAAAATAGGCAAACAAGTCCTAATCCCTCAAGTCAAGGTTAGCCACGACACTTACCTCGCTCTAAAAGTCGACTCAAAGCTGTACCAGAGCCTTTCCCCTAGAATCCGTCTCCAAACCACTTGTATCTAACCACAATTGACTCAATAATGTCAAATATTGCTAATGAAATCAATTACAATGCATAAATTTAGAATTTCTACACTTTTCGCCAAAAAGCCAAAAATCGGCCCCAGGCCCGCTTGGTCAAAACCTGAGGTTCGAATCAAAATCCATTTTCTCATTCACCCCCGAGTCCGATTATGTAATTAGTTTCGAAATGCGACCTCAATTTGAGGCCTAAATCCCTAATTTGCAAAAACCCTCAATTCTTCCTAAATTCCTAGTTTTCTACCATAGAAGAACAACGATTAGGGCTAGAAATTAATGGTTAATGTAAGAAATGGAAGAAAATAAGTTAAAGTGTATAAACCTATGAACTGATGTTGAGTTTTCCCTTAAGAATCGCCTCTAGGCCAAGCTTTAACGGAGGGTTTGTGGAAAAATGGGAGAATCCTGTTTTTTGGTCTGTTTTTAATCACTGGACGTCAGGTCTTCTTCGCGTTCGCAAAGGGCCTGACGCGATCGCGAAGCAGCGGCTCAAATAGTCTATGCATTCGCAAGATACCCTTCGAGTTCACGAAGGCTTACACCCACCAGCCTACGTGTTCTCGAGTCTTGTGCCGTGTTAGCGAAGAGTATTGGTCAATTCCCCTCCCCCAGGTCCACAAAGCTACACGTTAGCGATACACTTTCCGCGTTCGCGAAGGGCAGCCCCTCTCCATTTCGCGTTCGCGTATAGTCTTTTACGTTCGCATAGAGTAAAATCATCCTCTGCCCAGTTCCCCCTTCGTGATCGCGATCGCGAAGTACATTACACCATAAACCAGTAGAAGTCCAAAAAACCAGATTTTTCTACGTTTATATCATTTGTAGCCTATCTGAAACTCACCCGAGCCCTCGGGGATCCAAACCAAATATGCACATAAGTCCAAAACCTGATGCGAACTTGCTCGTGCGATCAAAACACCAAAATAACACCTAGAACTACGAATCGAACACCAAATCAAATGAAATTTTCAGTAAAACTTTAAAACTTCTATTTTAACAACCGGACGTCTGAATCACGTCAAACTAACTCCGTTTCTCACCAAATTTGACAGACAAGTCATAAATAAAGTAATGGACCTATACCGGTTTCGAAACCAAAATACGGAACCGGTATCAACAAATTCAAACATTGGTCAAATCCTTAAAGTCATTAAACCTTTAAACTTTCAATTTTTGACAAAAAGCGATAACTCAAGCTAGGGACCTCCAAATTTGATTCCGGGCATACGCTTAGGTCTCAAATAACGATACGGACCCATCGGGACCGTCAAAACACGGATCTGAGTCCGTTTGCTCAAAATGTTGACCGAAGTCACCTCAAATAGATGTTTAAGGCAAAATTTCACTTTTTATCAATTTTTAACATAAAAACCTTCCAGAAAAACACCCGGACTGTGCACGCAAAAATTGAGGAGGCTTAAGGAAGCTATTGGAGGCTTTGAAACACAGAATTAAGGTTTAAAACTCTAGATGACCTATCAGGTCATCATATTCTCCACCTCTAAAACAACCGTTCGTCCTCGAATGGACATAGAAAAGTACCTGAGCTAGTGAAAAGGTGTGGATATCTACTTCGCATTTTCGACTCGGACTCCCAAGTAGCTGCCTCGACGGGCTGACCTCTCCATTGCACTCGAGCTGAAGGATAATTCTTAGACCTCAACTGTCGAACCTGCCAGGCTAGAATAGCCACTGGCTCCTCCTCATAAGTCAAATCCTTGTCCAATTGGACTGAGCTGAAGTCTAACACATGGGATGGATCACCGTGATACTTCCGGAGCATGGACACATGGAACACCGGATAGACTACTGATAAACTAGGTGGCAATGTGAGCCTGTACGCCACCTCACCCATTCTCTCCAAAATCTCAAAGGGCCCGACGTACCTAGGGCTCAACTTGCCCTTCTTCCCAAATCTCATCACACCCTTCATGGGTGAAACCCGGAGCAACATCCTCTCTCCGACCATGAATGCAACATCATGAACCCTGTGGTTGGCACAACTCTTCTGCCGGCACAACTCTTCTGCCTCTACTGAGATGTGCGAAGTCAATCCTGAATAATCTTGACCTTATCCAAGGCATCCTGTACCAAATCTGTACCCAACAACCGAGCCTCTCCCGGCTTGAACCATCCAATTGGTGGATGACACCTCCTCCCATATAATACCTCATAGGGGGCCATTTGAATGCTCGACTGGTAGCTGTTGTTGTAGGCAAACTCCGCAAGTGGCAAGAACTGATCCCAAGAACCCAGAAATATATAACACAAGCGCGGAGCATATCCTCCAATATCTGAATAGTGCACTGAGATTGCCCGTCCATCTGAGGATGAAATGTTGTGATCAACTTAACCTGCATGCCTAAATCACGCTGTACTGCTCTCCAGAAGTGCAAGGTGAACTGCGTACCTCGATCCGAAATGAAAGACATGGGCACACCGTGAAGGCGGACGATCTCGCGGATGTAAATGTCAGCCAACCGCTCTGACGAATAGGTAACTGCCACAGGAATGAAATACACTGACTTGGTAAGCCTTTCCACAATGACCCATACTGCATCGAACTTCCTCTGAGTTCGTGGAAGTCCAACAACAAAATCCATAGTGATACGCTCCCACTTCCACTCAGGAATCTCTAACTTCTGAAGCAACCCACCAGGTCTTTGATGCTTACACTTTACTTGCTGAAAATAGACATCGAGCTACATAAGCAACTATGTCCTTCTTCATCCTTCTCCACCAATAATGCTGCTGCAAGTCCTGACACATCTTGGTGGCACCTGGATAAATTAGAACACTGGGAACTGTGGGCCTCCTCAAGAATCAACTCCCGAAGTCCATCTACATTAGGCACACAAATATGACCCTGCATCCTCAAAACTCCATCATCTCCAACAGTAACCTGCTTGGCACCACCGTGTCGCACTGTGTCCCGAAGGACAAGAAAATGAGGGTCATCGTATTGCCGCTCCCTGATGCGCTAAAACAAAAAAGACTGAGCGACTGTACTAGCTGGAACACGACTGGGCTCTGAAACATTCAACCTCACGAACTGATTGGCCAAAGCCTGAACATCTGATGTAAGCGGTCTCTCACCGACTGGAATGTACGCAAGGCTGCCCATACTCGCTGCCTTTCTACTCAAGGCGTCGACCACCACATTGGCCTTCTCGGGGTGATACAAGATGGTGATATCATAGTCTTTCAATAACTCCAACCACCTCCTATGCCTCAAATTGAAATCCTTTTGTTTGAACAAATACTGTAGACTCCAATGATCCGTGAAAACCTCGCATGACACGCCATAAAGGTAATGTCTCAAGATCTTTAGCGCATGACCAATGGCCAGCTTTAGATTGTGAACAGGGTAATTCTTCTCATGGACCTTCAACTGCCGCGATGCATATGCGATCACCCTGACACCCTGCATCAATACTGCTCTGAGCCCAACACGAGATGCATCACAATATACCATATAAGATCCTGAACTTGTGGGCAACACCAACACTGGCGCTGTAGTCAAAGCAGTCTTGAGCTTCTAAAATCTCGCCTCACACTCGTCTGACCATCTGAACAGGGTACCCTTTTGGGTCAATCTCGTCAATGGGGCTGCAATAGACGAAAACCCCTCCATAAACCGACGGTTTGAAGTGGGTCTAGGCCAATTCTGAACTGCCTCAATCTTCTTAGGATCTACCTGAGTGCCCTCTACTGATACGACGTGCCCCAAGAAAGCGACTGAGTCCCACCCAAACTCGCACTTTGAAAACTTGGCATATAACTGGCTATCCCTCAGAGTCTGAAGTACAATCCGAAGACGCTGTTCGTTCTCCTCTCGACTGCGAGAGTAGATCAAGATATCATCAATAAACACGATCGCATAGGAATCCAAATAGGGCTTGAACACCCGGTTCATCAAATTCATAAATGCTGCTGTTGAATTTGTTAGCCCAAATGACATCACTAGAAACTCATAATGCCTATATCGAGTCCGAAAAGTTGTCTTAGGGACATCGGATGACCTAATCATTAACTGATGGTAGCCAGACCTCAAATCAATCTTTGAAAACACCTTGGCACCCTGAAGCTGATCAAATAAGTCATCATTCCACGGCAATGGATACTTGTTCTTGATGGTGACTTTGTTCAACTGCCGATAGTCTATGCACATCCTCATCGATCCATCTTTCTTCTTCACGAACAACACAGGTGCACCCCAAGGCGAGACACTAGGTCTAATGAAGCCCTTATCAAGCAAATCTTGCAACAGCTCCTTCAATTCCTTCAACTCTAGCGGGGCCATACGGTATGGCGGAATAGAAATAGGCTGAGTGCCCGGAGCCAAATCAATACAGAAATCAATATCTCTTTCAGGTGCAATCCCCAGCAGATCTGCAGGAAACACCTCTGGAAACTCACGAACAACTGGTACTGAATCCATGGTGGGAACCTCTGCACTAGAATTGCGGACATAAGCCAAATAAGCTAGACATCCCTTCTCGACCATATGCCGAGCCTTCATATAAGAGATAATCCTACTGGTAGAATGGCCAGGAGTTCCCCTCCACTCTAATCGAGGCAACCTCGGCAAGGCTAAGGTCACCGTCTTGACGTGACAATCCAATATAGCAAGATAAGGTGACAGCCAATTCATACCCAAGATGACATCAAAATCTACCATATCGAGAAGTATGAGATCTACGCCAGTCTGAAGACTCCCAATGGTAACCTCACATGAACGATATACACAATCTACAACAATAAAATCTCCCACAGTTGTGGACACATACCCAGGAGCACTCAAAGAATCACAAGGCACCATCAGATATGAAGCAAAGCAGGATGACACGTAGGAATAAGTAGATTCCGGATCAAATAGAACTGAAGCATCCCTATGGAAAACTGAAGAAATACCTGTGATAACAACGTCAGATGACTTAGCCTCAGGCCTGGCTAGGAAAGCATAACATCGGGGCTGGGCCCCACCACTCTGAACCACGTCTCTAAGACGACCTCTAACTGGTTGGCCTCCACCTCTAACAACCTGACCTCCTCATCTGGCTACCTGACCCTTGCCTCTAGCTGGCAGAGCAGGCGGTGACGCAACCGGTCCGGAACCATGGCACGAGAACTCTACTGCTGTGAACTGCCCGGTGACCGAGGGCCAAATCTAGCAATGTGCCTCGGGTCACCACAAGTGTAACAGGACCTCGGCTGCTGTGACTACTGTCCCTGAAACTGACCCTATCAACCTGAGTAACCACCCTGAAAAATCTAGAGCGGAGGTGCACTAATAGGAGCTGATGGTGCACTGTAGGCTAGCTGATCGGAATGAGACATATGAGGACTGCGACCACCTGAAGCACTGTGGGATGCCTGGAGTGCTAAATGAAACGGCCTGGGAGGATGACCTCTACCAAAAGTACCCCTACCTCCAGACGAGGTGCCACTGAACCCACCAGAATGACGAGGCCTCTTATCAAACCCCTGCCCCCTCTCCTGAGCAAGAACAACCTCGATCTGCCTAGCAACATTAGCAGCCGTCTGAAAGGAAATCTCGCTCCCGGTCTCCTTGGCCATCTGTAGCCTGATAGGGTGAGCGAGTCCATTAGTAAACCTCCTCACCCTCTCTCTCTCTCTTAGTAGGAAGCAGAAGGAGAGCATGACGGGCTAAATCCACAAAACGAGTCTCATACTGAGTAACAGTCATACTGCCCTACTGGAGACGCTCGAACTACTTACGGTAATCCTCTCTCAAAGTGATAGGGAGAAACTTCTCTGAAAATAGCTGTGAGAACTGCTCCCAATTAAGTGTAGGCGACCTAGCTGGTAAGGTCAACATGTAATCTCTCCACCACCTCTTGGCGGAACCCGTCATTTGAAATACAACCAAATCGACCCCATTGGTCTCAACTATACTTATGTTCCACAGCACCTCATGGCAGCGGTCAAGATAATCCTGTGGGTCCTTAGAAGGTGCACCCCTGAAGTGAACTAGAAAGAGCTTAGTAAACTTTCCAATCTCAATAATGCCTCAAAAGACATGGCGGGCCTATCACCGGCCTGTACTGCAACAACTGGCTGAACTACCCCAACTGACGAGGCTGCTGGAGACTAATACTGGGGAGCCATCTGCTCCGAAGTGTGAGTACTAGGAGTCTGTGTTTCTCCCCCAGCCTGAGAGACGGCTGGTGCCACAGGAAATGCACCGGCCTATGCCACACTCTCCATAAGGCCCACCAAATGGACTAGAGCGTCCTATAGCACTGGGGTGGCGATGAACCTCTCCGGGACCTGAGCTGGTCCAACAAGTACAGTATGAGCTGGAGCCTCCTCATAAAAATCTACTTGAGGCCCTACTGCTGGTGGTGCTGCTCGAGCTCTAGGCTGAGTTCTGCCTCTGCCTCAGCCTCTGGCGCAACCTCAGCCTCGTCCTCAGGCACAACCTCCTCGTCCTCTGCCCCTAGTAGGAGCTGCCACTGGGGAGCCCTGGCTGCTGTCTAGCTGAAGATGTTGCACATGTTCTTGCCATCCGCGGGAGGACCAAAATAGAAGAGTTCAATCATCAATGATAGAATAAAATCGCACGACAAAGAAGAATAGAAGTGAAATTTGTTCCTAATATTCAAAGCCTCTGGAAGATAAGTGCAGACGTCTCCGTACTGATCCTTCAGACCCTACTAAGCTTGCTCGTGACTCGTGAGACCTAGGAAACCTAGTGCTCTGATACCAACTTGTCACGACCCGGAATTCCCACCTTCGGGACCATGATGGCGCCTAACATTTCACTTGCTAGGCAAGCCAACGTTATTGAATCTTTAACCAATTTTAATCAGGTCAAATAAGTAAAACCAATTAAATCGAAATAAAACTAAAACGGGGTACGAAATAACATAAAAACCAATAATATCTAAGTACAACCAGGATCTGGAGTCACAAGTTCACGAGCTTCTAGAGTTTCTACAAATAGGGTTTGAAATAAATACAACTATCTTGAATGAAAAGAACAGTAAATAGGGGAAATGGAAGGGGACTTTAAGGTTTGCAGATGTTGGTAGATCTACCTCGAGTCTCCGAATGCCAATCCGAGCTATTATGCCTTATGGAAAGCTAGGACCAGTACCAAAATCTGCCCAAGAAGTGCACAGTGTAGTATGAGTACAACCAACCCCAATGTACTCCGTAAGTGTCGAGCCTAACCTCGATGAGGTAGTGACGAGGCTATGACAGGACACCCACATAGTTAAACCTGTACAGACGAAAATATGCATACAAAATAACAACAAATAAAGAATTAGCAAGTACAATTGGGAGGGGCCATGTGAAAGAGGTACAAGATACGTTAACTACAATAGGGAATACTAACAAGAATCAGTTAATAAACCTTCAATCAACAAAATGAACAAGCATAATGAATAAAACTGCATGGCATCACCCTTCGTGCTTTTACTCTCAGCCTCACTAAGAAACAGTAATAACGGCATGGCATTACCCTTCGTTCTTTTACTCTCTATCTCACCATAAGACGATAAATACTGCACAACATCACTCTTCGTGCTTTTACTCTCAATTTCATCATGAATCAATAGATACGGCATGACATCACCCTTCGTGCTTTTACTCTCAATCTCACCATAAAATGATAAATACGGCACGACATCACTCTTCGTGCTTTTAACACTCTCCCTTACCATGCAAAATGAACATATAAAAACACGGAGATAGAATAAACAATATCATGTCTTATGTCAACAATAATTCCACAATACCAATCTCAACTTCCAATAGTGCTCAATTATCAAAAATAGTTCATAAATGCGGAAAGACGATCAATTAAGTAATAAACTAGTCTAAGCATGGATATCATAATCAAAGAAGGAGGTAAATTACAATAAATAAGTCCATCCCACATGCTTTAATCCAATAACAACGCATAAGTACTCGTCACCTCACATATATGTTGTACCCGACATTTTAAACATGTAGAAAATAGGCAAACAAGTCCTAATCCCTAAAGTCAAGGTTAACTACGATGCTTACCTCGCTCCAAAAGTCGACTCAAAGCTGTACCGGAGCCTTTCCCCTAGAATTCGTCTACAAACCACTTGTATCTAACCACAATTGACTCAATAATGTCAATATTGCTAAAGGAATCAATTACAATGCATAAATTTAGAATTTCTACACTTTTCCCCAAAAAGCCAAATATCAGCCCCGGGCCCGCTTGGTCAAAACCTGAGGTTCGGATCAAAATCCATTTTTCCATTCACCCTCGAGCCCGATTATGTAATTAGTTTTGAAATACGACCTCAATTTGAGGCCTAAATCCCTAATTTGCAAAAACCCTCAATTCTTCCTAACTCCATAATTTTCTACCATAGAAGAACAACGATTAGGACTAGAAATTAATGGTTAATGTAAGAAATGAAAGAAAATGAGTTAAAGGGTATAAACCTATGAAATGATGTTGAGTTTCCCTTAAGAATCGCCTCTAGGCCAAGCTCTAACGGAGAGTTTGTGGAAAAACGGAAGAATCCCGTTTTTTGGTCTGTTTTTAATCACTGGGCGTCAGGTCTTCTTTGCGTTCGCGAAGGGCCTGACGCGATCTCGTAGCAGCAACTCAAATAGCCTATGCATTCGCGAGATACCTTTCGCGTTCGCGAAGGCTTACACCCACCGGCCTACACGTTTGCGAGCCTCGTGCCATGTTAGTGAAGAGTATTGGTCAGTTCCCCTCCCCTAGGTCCATAAAACTACGCGTTCGCAATACATTGTCCATGTTTGCAAAGGGCAGCCCCCCTCCACTTTGCGTTCACGTACAGCCCTTCGCGTTCGCATAGAGTAAAGTCCTCCTCTTCCCAGTTCCCCCTTCGCGATCTGCTTCACGATCACGAAGTACATTACACCAGAAACCAGGAGAAGTCCAAAAAACTAGATTTTTCTAAGTTTAAATCATCCGTAGCCTATCCGAAACTCACCCGAGCCCTCGGGGATCCAAACCAAATATGCACACAAATCCAAAAACGATGCAAACTCGCTCGCACGATCAAAACACCAAAATAACACCTATAAGTACTAATCAGACACCAAATCAAATGAAATTTTTAATAAAACTTTAGAACTTCTATTTTAACAACTGGACGTCCGAATCACGTCAAACCAACCCCATTTCTCACCAAATTTGATAGACAAGTCATAAATATAATAATGGACCTAACCGGGTTTCAGAACCAAAATATGGACCCGGTATCAACAAATTCAAACATTGGTCAAATCCTTAAAGTCATTAAACCTTTAAACTTTTAATTTTCAACAAAATCCGATAACTCAAGCTAGGGACCTCCGCATTTGATTTCGGACATACGACCAGGTCCCAAGTCACGATATAGACCCATCGGGAACGTCAAAATACGGATCCTAGTTCGTTTGCTCAAAATGTTAACCGAAGTCAACTCAAATAGATTTTTAAGGTAAAATTTCATTTTTTAAAATCAATTTTTAACATAAAATCCTTTCGGAAAAACACGCGGACTGTGCACGCAAAAATCGAGGAGGCTTTAGGAAGCTTTTGGAGGCTTCGAAATACAGAATTAAGGTTTAAAACTCTAGATGACCTATCAGGTGATCACATAGTGTTTAGTCTCTTTATAAATGAGGAAGAGGAATGCATGCACTTGGCAGGCCCAGAGTCGAAATGGGTGTACGACACAGTGGCATCTTACCATGACATACCGGTAAGAGATTTTTTTTGTAGATATGTAGGAGGTGATTTCGGCACGGTGAGAATGGGTAACACGAGTTACTCAAAGATTGCAGGGTTCGGTGACATTTGTATCAAGACAATGTCGGATGCACATTGATTTTAAAGGACGTATGGCATGTACCTGATTTGTGGATGAACTTAATCTCGGGAATAGCTTTGGATCGAGATGGATACGAGAACTATTTTGCAAATCAAAAGTAGAAACTCACCAAGGGATCATTGGTGATTTCAAAGGGAGTTGCTCATGGTACCATGTACAGAACAAATGCAGAAATATGCCGAGGTGAATTAAACGCGATACAAGATGAGATTTCTGCAAATTTGTGGTACAAAAGAATGGGTCATATGAGCGAGAAGGGATTGCAGATTCTTGTCAGGAAATCGCTCATCTCTTTTGCCAAAGGTACAACGGTAAAACGTTGTGAGTACTATTTATTTGGTAAATAATATAGAGTCTCATTTCAAACATCATCTGAAAGAAAATTGACTATACTTGATTTGGAATATTCAGATGTTTGTGGTCCAGTTGAGATAAAATCAATGGGCGGTAACAAATATTTTATTACTTTTATTGATGATTCTTCATGAAAATTGTGGGTTTATATCTTGCAAACCAAATATCAGGTGTTTTAAGTTTTTCAGAAGTTTCATGCTTTAGTAGAAAGGGAGACGGGTCGAAAGCTAAGGCGTGTCCGAACTAACAATAGAGGTGAGTTCACTTCAAGGGAATTTGAAGAGTATTGTTCGAGCCATGAGATCAGACATGAAAAGAAAGTTCTTGGAACCCCACAACACAATGGTCTAGCTGAGAGAATGAACCACACGATTCTTGAGAAGGTGAGAAGCATGCTCAAAATGGCTAAACTGCCTAAGTCATTTTGGGGTGAAGCAGTTCAGACAGTCTGTTACCTGATCAATAGGAGTCCATCAGTTCTATTGGAGTTTGACATCCCAGAGAGAGTTTGGACCAACAAGGAGGTGTCCTACTCATATACAAAAGTGTTCGATTGCAAAGCTTTTGCACATGTACTAAAGGAGCAGAGAACAAAGCTGGATGATAAATCTATTCCCTGCATCGGATATGAAAATGAAGAGTATGGGTAAAGATTATGGGATCATGTGAAGAAGAAGGTCATCAGAAGCAGAGATGTAATCTTCCAAGAAAGTGAATTTGGAACTGTAGATGATCAGTTAGAGAAGGACAAAAATGGTATAATCCCTAACCTTGTTACCTTTCCCCATAAGTGCAGAAAGTAGAACCGGCAAGGTTTCCAAGTAGGGGGAGAAACTTGATAAGGTTATTGAGTAGGGGAAGCAACTTGATGATGACGCCGAGCAATTGGAGTACCCCACTCAGGGAGAAGAACAACCCCAACCTCTGAGGAGATCAGGAAGGCCAAGGGTAGAGTTATGTAGGTACCCTTCCATAGAGTATGTCCTCATCAATGATGAAGGGGAGCCAGAAAGTTTTAAGGAGCTGTTGTCCCATCCAAAAAAAGCAGTGGATGAAAGTCATGCAAGAAGAGATGGAATCTCTACAGAAAATGGCACGTACAAGTTGGTTGAACTTCCAAAGAATAAAAGACCACTCAAATGCAAATGGGTCTTTAAACTCAAGAAAGATGAAAATGGCAAGCTGGTCAGATACAAAGCTCGATTGATAATAAGAAGTTTCAAATAGAAGAAAGGTATTGATTTTGACGAAATTTTCTCACCTGCTTTCAAAATGACTTCTATTCGAATAATTTTGAGCTTGACATCTAGCCAGATCTTAAAGTGGAGCAGTTGGACGTGAAAACTGCATTTCTGCATGGAGATTTGGAAGAAGAGATCTATACGGAGAAGACGGAAGGTTTTGAAGTAACGGCGAAGAAACACATGGTGTGCAAGTTGAAAAAGAGTCTTTATGGGTTGAAGCAGGGACCAAGGCAGTGGTACAAAAGGTTTGACTTATTCATGAAAAATCAAACTTACATGAAGACCTATTCAGATCCATGTGTATACTTCAAAAGAGTTTCTAACAACGACTTTATTATTTTGTTGTTGTATGTGGATGATATGTTAATTGTAGGAAGAGACAAGGAGCTGATTGCAAAGTTGAAGGGAGATTTATCCAAGTCATTTGATATGAATGACTTGGTCCCAACACAATAAATTTTGGGGATGAAGATAGTTCGAGAGCAAACAAGCTGTGGATTGGTGGATTTCTTATAGTTGGTGCGCGGAGAAAGTTGTGGTTGTATTAGGAGAAGTACATTAAACTTGTATTGGAACGCTTCAACATGAAGAGTGCTAAGCCAGTCAGCACACCTCTTGCTAGTCATCTAAAGTTGAGCAAGAAGATGTGTCCTACAACAAATGAGAAAAAAGAGAGCATGGCTAGAGTTCCTTATTCGTCAGTAGTCAGAAGCCTGATGTATGCAATGGTATGCACTAGACCTGATATAGCTTAGGCAGTTGGAGTTGTTAGCAGGTTGCTCAAAAATACTAAGAACGAACACTGGGAAGCAGTCAAGTGGATACTCAGGTACCTGAGAAGTACCATAGGAGACCATTTGTGTTTTGGAGGATCCGATCCAATTTTGAAGGGCTATACAGACGCTAATATGGCTGTGATATTAACAATAGAGAATTCACTACTGGATATCTATTTACTTTTTCAGGGGGAGCTATATCATGGTAGTCTAAATTGCAGAAGTGTATTGCACTTTCAATAACTGAAGCAGAGTACACTGTCGTTACTGAAAATGGCAAGGAGATGGTATCGCTCAAGAAGTTTCTTCAAGAGTTTGGATTGCACCAAAAAGAATATGTCGTCTATTGTGACAGTCAAAGTGCAATAGACTTGAACAAGAACTCCATGTACCATGCAAGAACAAAGCATATAGATGTGAGATATCATTGGATTTGTGAGCAAGTGAAGAACGAATCTTTGTAGGTCAAAAAGATTCACACGAGTAAAAATCCAGCGAATATGCTGACTAAGGTGATACCAAGAGACAAGTTCGAGCTGTGCAAAGAACTTGTTGGGATGAGCTCTATATGAAAAACTAGAGATATCTCCTTCAGGTACATGGGACCAGAGCGAGAGATTTGATGGGTCCATCCCATGGTCCATGATTTAAGGAAGATGTTTTTCTTCCTTTGACAAAGACTTCTAATTTCTGCAGCTTCTGTAGATTTGGCAGCCGACATTTTGATTTGTTCACATTGAAAAGTTTGAAGTTTCTATCTTTCATTTGGCTTCACTGATGACATTTGCAGGAGTGTTGAATCTCTATAAATAGAGAGCTCTAGAGTCATTTGTTAATCACACCAATAAAGAGAGAAAGAAAGAGTGAGGCATCACAGACAGGGTGTAAGAAATAGTTTTGAGGAAAATAAAGAGTGAGCGATATTGTAATGAGGTGAGAATATCAAAGGAGGGTAATTTCTTTTGAGTTTTGTAGTGCTTTTTGGAGTATTTTACTCGGGCCTACAAAGTGTAAAATTTCTTGCTACATTGATATCAGTTGCTCCTTTTGGGCCATGATTTTTCCCTTATTCAGAAGGGTTTTCCATGTAAAAATCTCGGTGTCTTTATTTCTCTTATTATTGCTGTTGGTTATTGTACTTTTAGTAATCCGCATTTATTATAGTTGTATATCATGAATATTATTTCTGTGGGGGTTAATTTTTCCCAACAAAAACAACTTGAAGATATTAGAAGCTATTTTTCCAAAGACTTTTTAAAACATCATAAAACATATATTTTAGAAAACAGCTATTCAAACACCTTTTCTTTTTCCAAAAACTTCTCCGAGAAACTACCGCTAAACACTAGCAATAACAACTAACTTGTAAAACTAATTATTCATTTTTGGTTCACATTTGGAAGTCAATTAATTTATATGTATTTCATATTTGGGAGATAACGATTGAAATCCAGTGGCTCAATAAACTATATAGATAAAAAATGTTCGTCAAAGACGAACACCAAATAGGCTTTAGTTGATCAACCGATATGTATGCTAAAGGTGCATTCAACTATGAATGGAGTTCTTTCATGACTTGTATTTTACTGAGTAGTCTCCCTGCTCCCTCCCAATAGTGCAGATTCAAGTAATTCCTACATATACTATTGAGGTTGGTTTATAGATGGAGCAAAACTCAAAGTCATTTGCCCCTCTTCGCTGTTAAGTTTAGAATTTTAATAATGATCAATAATCTAAAGAAGCGTTGACTAATGACATCTCATTGTGTGCAGATCTGCAAAGCAACGACATTGATGAAAGGAAAGAAGATCATAGTCAACGGCTATGTATTTTGAACTTTGCTTCACATGGAAAATGAATCAATCAATCAAATAACAAAGAAGGAAAGTCAATCAGTCATCCCTGTCAAAGATGCTCAAGCACGCAAGAATGAGAAGAGAGTTAATCACGGCTAGAGACCAAATCTAGAACAATCTGCAAAAGCTCAAATCAAGGAGAAATGGAGGAAGCAATTTGTCAAGATTAAGGATGAATCTAGCTACCCTTTCAAGCTAGATTCATGAGTCTACCCTTGGTTCTCACTCTTAGATGTCTATGCCTCAAGAGGAAAGGTGTCATGAACCCAGTTTCCCTCCGTAGGATGTCATGACGGCACCTAGTCTCTAAGACTAGGTAAGCCTAACACTTACTGAATTAATAAAAAAAATCAACCATCAAACGAAGAATATGAGATGAAATTCTTATACACAATTTCAATTCCAAAAACTGGTAATATAAGTCATAAGCTTTACTGAGTTTGCTACAATAACCTCTAAATACAACTGTTTCAAAATAGAGATAAAATAATACAAGTACAATGACAAAAGGTGACTCCGAGTGCTGTGAACACAGCAGCACGTTTACCTTGAGTCTCCACAGCGGTACCAATTAAGTATCAAGACTAACCTCAGTGGATTAGTGACGAGGGACAGTCAAGATACCCATTGGACAAGATAACCTGAACAAGTATAGGTAAAGAGCTAACAGAGTATGATATCTCTATAGAACTACGCATAATGACAACAATAATATGGTGCTTGCAATAGGAAATAGAAACAACAATTAACAGTGGGACATCACAAGTAATAACACAGAAGAGTAAGCTGGACAAATAAAGGAAAGACAAGTAGCAACTTGATAAGAATAACTGTTTTCCCACCTGGTTTATTCAATGATCCCCACGAGGTACTAAACCTCAAAACTCACACAATTCACGGGTCCCAATTCATGAACCCTAATCACTTGGCATCTTGTGCCCTCAATACAACTGATAACTGCATGGATGACTCATGTGCCAATAGAACAATTCTCACATATAAGACAAGTAGACGGAGTACGTACACATGATCGGTACCATCAATGTTCATCTTCTTAAATCGATAGGGTGATAAAGTACGTGTATGCTTGTGCAAGTGTTCTATCACAGTTTGGGCCAACGAATAAGAGTAGAGAAAATGAACAGCACATAAGAAACGATCCCCATAATTTGCACCAAGTAAAACTCACACAGGTTAGGCCACGACTACACAAATATCAGCAACAACAATGCCCCCAGGCTATCACAAGTCATCACAAATAAATCCCCGACATAACCTACCTTGTCTTGCCACATGCACAATAATAAAGTAAATGCCTGCCTTGTCTTGCCGCACATGCATAATAATATTCCCACCTTGTCTCTCCACATGCACAAACCCACATATATAGCCCGCCTTGTCACGCTGCATGTGCAAATATTAATGGTAACAATAGCACGGCAGAAACCTCGTGCAAACACCCGAACAAAACCTCCTAACAATATCACGTCTCAAAAACACAACATCACAATAGAATGACTTTCACAACATGAGCCCATATTCCACAACATTTCATCTAAACAGTAACAATACCACAACCGCGCATAGCCCTCTACTCAACAAAATTGAGTACAACAGCAAGATCAACAATAGCACGAGAATACGACAAATAAATTAACTCAAGAGCTTTGGATCACAAGGAAACGGAAGAACGATCTCATAAAGAATAAGCACGATAAGGAATACTTGTGTTAATAAGAATAGCTCAACAAGGGAGAAATAATATGTAACAAATGATTCCACAGAAGTACAATTCGACAACAAGGGAGATAACATGAGTCAATAATTCCAAATAAGGATGAATTAAGACACGTAGAGGTGAAACTGGTAAATGGGGAAACTTAACATAACAAAACAACTTCATATCTAATGAACATAAGAACATACGAGCCCTAAAAGGTCAACATTCCACAAATAAGCTCGAGCACGTACTCGTCACCTCGCGTACACGGACTTCACATAACACAATTAACACTAAAGACCCAAATCCTAAGGGGTAGTTCCTCCACACAAAGGTAGGCAAGATACTTACCTCAAAGAAGTTAAACCATTACTCTAAATGACCTGTTCGAGTGAAACAACCTCCGAACGGCTCAAATCTAGCCAAAATAACTTCAATTCATAAATAAAACTCATAGAAAGTAATTTCGGATAATAAAGCTTCGATTTTTAATTAAAACTGAAAAGTCAACCCAAAAGTTAATCCCCGGGGCCGCACCTCGAAACTCAATAAAATTTATAAAACCCGAACACCCATTTCGATACGAGTTCAACCCTACCAAAATTATCAATTTACGACATCAATTCGTCCTTCAAATAATCATTTTACATTTTGAAAGATTTCTACAAATTTTCCCCGAATTTCCAATTTAATTCACTAATTAAATGATAAAAATTGCAATGGATTCGTGAAGTATAACAAGATTCGGGTAGAGAACACTTACCCCAATGAGTTGTGTGAAAAACCCACAAAAAAATATAGTATTTTTTAATTATGCATAGAGTTAGTTTGCTTTTGATAGATTCGCTGGCAAATTGTAAACTATGGACGATTTGGAATTTTATTTCATATATATAAATAACCGCTAGGCAAACTGCCTAGAGGTATATTCGCTTAAAAAAAAAAACTCAAAACATGTTAAAAATATCAAACCCTTGAGATATATGTGATTCTGCCTAGCACTTTTGCATCTGCGAACTCAAGTTCTGCATCTGCGAGCTCGCATTTGCGATGCCAGGCAGCCAGGCAAAGGATCGCACTTGCGGAACTTCACATCGCATTTGCAACATGCAAATGAAGAGCTAACAGAGTATGATATCTCTATAGAACTACGCATAATGACAATAATAATACGTTGCTTGTAATAGGAAATAGAAACAACAATTAGCAGCGGGACATCACAAGCAATAACACAGTAGAGTAAGCTGGACACAGTTTAAATCCGGTAAAAAATAAATAAAGGAAAGACAAGTAGCAACTTGATAAGAATAACCGCTTTTGCACCTGGTTTATTCAATAACCCCCACGAGGTACTAAACCTCAAAATTCACACAATTCACGAGTCCCAATTCATGAACCCTAATCACTTGGCATCTTATTCCCTCATTACAATTGATAACTGCACGGACGACTCACGTGCCAATAGAACAATTCTCACATATAAGACAAGTAGACGGGGTACATACACATAATCGGTAGCATCAATGTTCATCTTCTTAAACCGATAGGGTGATAAAGTACGTGTATGCTTGTGCAAGTGTTCTATCACAGTTCGGGCCAATGAATAAGAGTAGAGAAAATGAACAGCACATAAGAAACGATCCCCACAATTTGCACCAAGTAAAACTCACACAGGTTAGGCCACGACTACACAAATGTCAGCAACAACAATGCCCCCAGGCTATCACAAGTCATCACAAATAAATCCCCGACATAGCCACGTGCACAATAATAAAGTAAATGCCTGCCTTGTCTTTCCGCACGCGCATAATAATATTCCCACCTTGTCTCTCCACATGCACAAACCCACATATATAGCCCGCCTTGTCACGCTGCATGTGCAAATATCAATAGTTACAATAGCACGACAGAAACCTCGTGCAAACACCCGAACAAAACCTCCAAACAATATCACGTGTCAAAAACACAACATCACACTAAAATGACTTTCACAACATATGCCCATATTCCATAAAATTTCATCTAAACAGTATCAATACCACAATCAGGCATAGCCCTCGGCTCAACAAACTGAGTACAACAACAATAATAATAACAATAGCACGAGAATACGACAAGTAAATGAACTCAAGAGCTTTGGATCACAAGGAAATGGAAGAACGAGCTCACAAAGAATAAGAACAATAGGGAATACTAGTCTTAATAAGAATATCTCAATAAGGGAGAAATAATATGTAACAAATGATTCCACAGAAATACAATTCGACAACAAGGGAGATAACATGAGTCAATAATTCCAAATAAGTATGAGGCAACCACTTCAGTTAAGGAACACAAGAGTTAAATAGGCAATAAGGGTGGAACATGAAGCAATTAATTTCAATTAAGACACGTAGAGGTGAAACTGGTAAATGGGGAAACTTAACATAACAAAACAACTTCATATCTAATGAACATAAGAACCTAGGGGCCCTAAAAGGTCAACTTTCCACAAATAAGCCCGAGCACGTACTCGTCACCTCGCGTACACAGACTTCACATAACACAATTAGCACCAAAGACTCAAATCCTAAGGGGTAGTTAACCCATACAAAGTTAGGTAAGATACTTACCTCAAAGAAGCTAGACCGTTACTCTAAATGACCTGCTTGAGTGAAACAACATCCGAACGGCTCAAATCTAGCCAAAATAACTTCAATTCATAAATAAAACTCATAGAAAATAATTTCGGATAATAAAGCTTTGATTTTTAATTAAAACTGAAAAGTCAACCCAAAAGTCAATCCCCGGGAACGCACCTCGAAACTCGATAAAATTTATAAAACCCGAACACCCATTTTGATACGAGTTCAACCCTACCAAAATTATCAATTTACGACATCAATTCGTCCTTCAAATAATCATTTTACGTTTTGAAAGATTTCTACAAATTTTCCCCGAATTTCTAATTTAATTCACTAATTAAATGATAAAAATTGCAATGGATTCATGAAGTATAACAAGATTCGGGTAGAGAACACTTACCCCAATGAGTTGCATGAAAAAACCACAGAACATCTCTCAAAACCAAGGTGTAGAACTCAAAATATGTTAAAAATATCAAACCCTCGACATATATGTGATTCTGCCTAGCACTTTCGCATCTACGGACTCAAGTTCTGCATCTGCGAGCTCGCATTTGCGATGCCAGGCAGCTAGCAAAATGACCACACCTGCGGAACTTCACATTGTAGTTGTGACTCCGCAGAAGTGCAAAAGTAACTCTCGGTCGACTTCACTTTGCATCCCAACTCTCAAAATCAACTTCTGACCCCGACAAAAGTAAATCTCTGTCGACTTCACATGGCATTCCAACTCTCAGAATCGACTTCTGACCCTGATATCACCAAAGTCAACTCTCGGTCAAACCTCTCAACCTCCAAAAACTTCAACTTTTCTGAAGGAAAAAGAAAAGAAAAGAAAAGAAAAAAAAACTAAACCTAATTCCTGAATTAGCACCAAAAACTATTTCAAATACTATTGATTGCCAATCTCCTGCAACGGCGCTGAAATTTGACGAGCTCGAAACACACACTTACATTATTCTCGCTAATCAAATATAATATAATTAAAATCGTATCCAGAAGGATTGGATTTAAATAGTATTCTCGTAGTCTCTAGTTTGGTTGCTATCCAGGAGAATCAACAATTTAGGTTTATATGATTTCTAACTAAAATTAACTAAGAATCTAAAGCTATTGACTAATGATAATCACAACAAAGGTAAATAAGGAAGTTATCAGTTGGAGGAAATAAGGGTTGATAGGATATGTGCAAGATAATTGTTTGGGATATAACTCTAGATAATTCACTTCTAATGTTTAAGTGATTCTCTCGAATTCACTCAATTATTTGTTCATATGTTCCGCAGAAAATCCTCTCTCGATTAAGTCTCAACCTCACGAGATGAACCGATTTAAGCTCTGTGAAGATATGCAAGAATGCGTAGTGAATTGGTCATTAGGAAAACCTCTTTCGATTATTCTCCTAACTAGGTTTAATTAATGATTCAACTAGCCTCTTTCGATTACTAAGAAGAATTAATGAACTCAACCAACAATATAATGCAAAGATATCACAAGTTATGCCTCTCTCGATTATATGAACAAGTGAATATAGATGCACCAGTTAAATCATCCGACAACGCTTCAATACATAAAACTAGAGTTATAATCCACAAACAATCATCAAAACACCAAATTCATCCAATCCTAAAAGGAACTACTCCATAATCATGGAGAAATTCATCACAAATATAATTTAAAGTGTAGGAAAACATAGATTCGATCCAAACTCGGGTCTTGAGTGAGGAAGGAATGATGAAATCCTTGTTCTTGTGTTCTTCCAACTCCTCCTTAGTTTCCTTAGGTTAAAAGTATGTCAAAAGTCTAGAAAATAACGTTTTTCCATGTATTTATACCAAGTATAGTCGGGCCAAAACGAAATCATCCTTTCTTAGCCGAAATAGGAAAACTTGCAAACTTAATGCTTTTCATGCGTCGCACTATGCCGCGCATGGTGTGTAGCACTAGTGCAATTTTCTCGGTTGTAAACTCTCTGAACTTAGCCTGTCTGACAAATTTTGTACTAATGCTACGCATTATGCCACGCACTATGCCTAGCATTAGTGTATTTTTCTGTCAGACCCAAAAATTACAAGTCTCTGAACTTCTCAAATTTTTTATGCACATTTGCACTGATGCGTCGCATAGTGCTACGCATGGTGCATCACATTAGTGCATTTCCTCAGAGTGTTGCTTCTTCCTTGATTTTTGACGTCCAGAAGTGATCCTCGACCCCCGAACATGATCCCGGCTTAATCCCTTAGGCCTTTACTCAGACTTCTAAGCTCCAATTATTTGATTTAGCGCCACAACATCTACGTAACTCGAAATCATTCTTACAAGGCATAAAATAAGCAATAAGTGCAAAATATTACCAATTAAAGCTCAACACAAATAAAGTGTAGTGAATTAGATTGCAATAAGCGACTAAAACATGAGATTATAGCCTACCATCAACATCCCACACTTAGACCATTGCTCGTCCTCGAGAAATCAAACTACACTTCATATAGACACGACCTTTTTAAACAACTCTCATAACTCATCACACCAAGAACATTTAAAACAGATTAAGCACTTTAACATAACATCCTCGCCTCAAGATTTAACTCATAACCACCATGCATTTTACACAACCTGCGCACTTACTCTAACCTAGAGGTCAATGACATTACATTTCCTTCATAAATCAAGTGCCCTCACACAACAATAGAGAGTAGTTTAACACACCATAGAAAGTAAGAACAATTAGGAACTCAAGATAGAACAAATTCACTCACTCTCAGAAACAATATTCATGTGCCACAAAAGGCGTACCATAGGCTTGCCCGTAGTGTACTACTCTACTAATTGAGCTCATTCAGTCAAGGATCAAGTAGGACTTTATTTGGTTGTAATGTATGCTGTGGGACGGGTAGGATACATTTAGATATAAGAGTAACTACACCTCCCTAAGCGCGTTAATACATATACTTAACCATTCAAAACCCCACACTTATGTCAAACCATAACTCCACATTCACATCAATATACATTAACTCCCTACTTCTTTAAGCACAATTACATAAAGAGTCACCACTATCAAGGAATACTTTTCACAACAATACAACTATTTTTTTTTTCTTTTTCAATTCTAGTGGCTCTTACTTTTTTAAAACAGTGCACCTTCTTCCTTATTTGAATAGTTCCACTCAAAAGCCAAACCAACACTCCACACTTTAACTTTTACAAAGTTCATAAAAAATTCAAGTGCTCACGAGAGGTACAAGGTTCAAATAGATGGTCAATTCAAACAAATGGTTAGGGTTTGTAATGTGGTTGCCAAAGAAACGGGATTACTGGCTCAAAGGGGTTAACTACGATACATAACAATTAGGTGGGCAAAAGCATATATCTGGCTCAACAAAGAAACGCCTATATCCCTTCCAAGACTGAATACAACTACTATTTCGCTTTGCAAACACGCGAGGCAAGTTCTAGACATCAAATGCAATGCACTGAATAACACAAAACCACACACACACATGACACATAACTCACTCAGGATTGGACTATCCAGACACTCTAGTCAAAGCAGTTAAGCAAAGTTAAGATCATACAGTTTAAGTTACTTATACAAGAGTCAAAAATTGAGCCTAAGCGTCACAACTAAAGTACTTACTATTCTCAAGGAATAATAATATTAAGAGATATTGCCTTCAATTCAATTTATAGCACAAGGTTTTCTACTCCTAACAAAAATAAAACTAACTACACCCGATTAAACCAAAACCCTTGGAAAAGAACCGTGACACAAAGAAAAACCAAAGGGGAATTATTACACTACCTACAAAAAAAAAAATCTTTTTTTGTCTTTTTCTTTCGACTTTAATCCCTCAAGAAACCTGTCGATAATATCCATCATTGTGAAAAATCAAAAGTTTTAAAATTTTTATATATTTTTTTTCAATTTGTTTTCTATCTCTAACTACTACAATTAACAAAAGAAAACTAATATACATACATACAAATATCTCCCACCCCACATTTTAAGTTGTGGCATGTTCCCATGACACATAATTAAAAAGCAGAAGATAAAGGAAACTTTCCTGAATTTTCTTCTTTTCTGAGAACTTATGAACTCCGCCCTAATTCTGAATTCATTCCTCGTTTTCGCTCCTTGGGATTTTTTGTGGAGCTCATCAAGCCCAATTCTTCTGAGGATACTTGCAAGACCCGCTCTTTTCTTTCTTTCTTGTCCTCATCTTGAGCAGTGAATTGCTCGTTCATGATGATCCTTAACTTGTTCCTGCAGTTTTTAACAGGATCAATCCATACATATTCCTGTAAATCCCCAAAAATAAAATCCACATGATCAAGGTTAGAATAAGAAAGCAAAGAAGAAAGGTCAAGTGAATATTCCTCTGATATGTCCAAGACCATTTGTTTCTCATTCTCTACTATTAAAGGTTGCAAATGTGGAAAGGTGGATAGGGGTTTGAACTCTTCTTCCATTGCTTCACATTCAACCACAACCTTATTTTCGATCATCTCAGTTGAATCAGAGTCCTCTTGTACCGTAGAAATCTCCCTCTGTAGATGCTCCTCCTCTTGGGTAGGCTCATTCTCGCAGGATATCTCCTCCATATATTCCCTATCACAATGCCTTGAGCTTTATGAAAGTATACTTACTATTCGACTCACTTTCGTTGTTAGGTTCTTAATAGCTTCATCATTTTGCATAAGCCTTTCTTCAACACTATTCATGAACCTATGCATAAGCGCTTGTAAACTACCATTCTTCTCTTGAGGTGGTTGTCTCACTTTGTTTTCATTCCAGTTATAATAAGGGTATGCATCCCAACCAGAGTCAGAATTATGCTCATATGAATCCTCATACATGTATGAACTAGAAACAGAATGAGACTAATCAAAATACGAACCATAGGAAGAATACATACCTGCTTGACAGTCAACCCATAGATGATTTTCACCGCATTTAAAACACATAGAAGAGCGCTGATAATCTTTGGCTGCTAACTCTTTAACCATTTTCTTAGGCTGGTTGTACTCCATCTTCACAACATTTAGAGTTCAAAATCTATAGTATCTTCTCCAACTTGTTAGGTACTACAAAACAAATATTGAAAAGAAGTTAACTAATAAAGAAAATAAAATAAAAAATAAAAAAGAATAGAAAAGAAAAAAAAACTAAATCTAATTCCTGAATTAGCACCAAAACCTATTTCAAATACTATTGATTGCCAATCCGGGGCAACAACGCCAAAATTTGATGAGCTCGAAACACACACTTAAATTATTCTCGCTAATCAAATATAATATAATTAAAATCGTATCCAGAAGGATTGGATTTAAATAGTATTCTCGTAGTTTCTAGTTTGGTTGCTATCCAGGAGAATCAACAATTTAGGTTTATATGATTTCTAACTAAAATTAACTAAGAATCTAAAGCTATTGACTAATGATAATCACAACAAAGGTAAATAAGGAAGTTATCAGCAGGAGGAAATAAGGGTTGATAGGATATGTACAAGATAATTGTTTGGGATATAACTCTAGATAATTCACTTCTAATGTTTAAGTGATTCTCTCGAATTCACTCAATTATTTGTTCATATGTTCCACAAAAAATCCTCTCTCGATTAAGTCTCAACCTCACGAGATGAACCAATTTAAGCTCTGTGAAGATATGCAAGAATGCGTCGTGAATTGGTCATTAGGAAAACCTCTTTCGATTATTCTCCTAACTAGGTTTAATCAATGATTCAACTAGCCTCTTTCGATTACTAAGAAGAATTAATGAACTCAACCAACAATATAATGCAAAGATATCACAAGTTATGCCTCTCTCGATTACATGAATAAGTGAATATAGATGCACCAGTTAAATCATCCGACAACGCTTCAATACATAAAACTAGAGTTATAATCCACAAACAATCATCAAAACACCAAATTCATCCAATCCTAAAAGGAACTACTCCATAATCATGGAGAAATTCATCACAAATATAATTAAAGTGCAGGAAAACATAGATTCGATCCAAACTCTGTTCTTGAGTGAGGAATGAATGATGAAATCCTTGTTCTTGTGTTCTTCTAATTCCTCCTTAGCTTCCTTATGTCAAAAGCATGTCAAAAGTCCAAAAAATAACGTTTTTCCATGTATTTATACCAAGTAGGGTCGGGCCCAAATGAAATTACCCTTTCCTAGCTGAAATAGGAAAACTTGCAAACTTATTACTTTTCATGCATCCACTATGCTGCAGAGGGGTGCGTAGCATTAGTGCAATTTTCTCGGTTGTAAACTCTCTGAACTTAGCTTGTCTGACAAAATTTTGTACTAATGCAACGCACTATGCCAAGCATTAGTATATTTTTCTGTTAGACCCAAAAATTACAAGTCTCTGAACTTCTCAAATTTCTGACGCACATTTACACTGATGCGTCGCACAGTGCTACGCATGGTGTATCGCATTAGTGCATTTCCTCAGAGTGTTGCTTCTTCCTTGATTTTTGACATCCAAAAGTGATCCTCGAACCCTGTACATGATCCGGGCTTAACCCCTAGGGCTTTTACTCAGACTTAAAGCTCCAATTATTTGATTTAGCTCCACAACATTTACATAACTCGGAATCGTTCGTACAAGGCATAAAATAGGCAATAAGTGCAAAATACTACCAACTAAAGCTCAACACCGGTAAAGTCTAGTGACTTAGAGTGCAATAAGCGACTAAAACACGAGATTATAGCCTACCATCAAAAGGCCCTCAATTGGTTTGCTTGGGTACGTCAATACATGCTTGAAAGCATAAGGGATGTCTCATATTCTGCGAACAGTTTGCCCTATGATTTACTAATCTCTCACATCTTGAAAGTTATGAAAGTAGATCTGTCCCTCTATGATCCTACAACCATCTCCAGCACATATGACAAGACTGTTTTTGCCATGACGGGATATACCTTGATTGAGGGAACATGGCTTAAGAAAGACAAAGCACCTGAGTTCATCCCTCATCAGAGCACTGGAGGGATTAAATCTGAATCCAGCAAATCCTCTTCCTCAGATCAGTTGCTGCTAATGCAGCAAAATATTGCATGTATCAAGGAATTACTAACCTCTATGCAGGAACAAGTGGACAAGATCAGGGCAGTAACCAAGGAAATTGGAGCAGATGTGGCTAGGCTCAGGATCACTCTCCAAGCTACAAGGAGGCAAGTAATCACGGCTATGCAGGATGTAACCGAGAAGCTGACCAAAGTCACCAAAGATATTGATGCCTCCTATGACAGTTTCTGCACCAAAGTGATCAACACCCTGAAGTATTTCCTTGGAAGGAATTAAGTGTCTAGGATGCTTATACAATCTTTTTATTTTTTGTTTTATGTGGTGGATGTTAAAACTGTTTCTTTTGGTTGTGTCTGGATGAGCATGTCAGTCGACTATGCTCAGTATAACTGCTAGCTGTATATAATTTTTGCATGCTTAACTAGTGCTATTATTAGCTATTTTTCTTCTTGCTCTTTTTTGATTGATGTCAAAGGGGGGAAGAAAAAGAGTACAAAGACAGGAGGAGAAACAAACGAGGAAGAGCTCTAAGATAGGGGGAGTACACTCGTAAAAGGGAAGTACTCATAAATTAGCCGAACTCTTTTTAGAATATTGTCATCATCAAAAATGGGGAGATTGTTAAGCTTAGAATTTTAATAATGATCAATAATCTAAAGAAGCCTTGAGTAATGACATCTCATTGTATGCAGAACTAGACAGCAATGACATTGATGAAAGGAAAGAAGATCATACTCAACGGCTATGTATTTTGAACTTTGCTTCACATGAAAAATGAATCAATCAATCAAAGAACAAAGAAGGAAAGTCAATCAGTCAGCCCTGTCAAAGATCCTCAAACGCGCTAGAATGGGAAGAGAGCTAATCACGCCTAGAGACCAAATCTAGAACAATCCGCGGAAGTTCAAATCAAGGAGAAATAGAGGAAGCAATTCGTCAAGATTAAGGATGAATCTAGCTACTCTTTCAAGCTAGATTCATGAGGCTACCATTGGGTCTCATTCTTAGATGTCTATGCCTCACAAGGAAAGGTCTCCAATAATTACTGTCATACGATTCTAGAAGACAAGGAAACAGAAGACTCATCGAGCTATAAAGGAAGAAGTAGAAGAACATCCAAAAGCACGCAACTACATCATCTATTTCTACGCCTTTCTAGTTCTTAGTACAGACACTGTATTCTTGAGTCTACAAGTGTCACAAAAGATAGGAAGAGTTAGAAAACAAAACGAGAGTTGTGTCAACATTAGACAGAATCACCACTGTTGCTTGTTGCTGTATATCGTTGGTGGTGAACGTACTAAAACCATCACTGTTGTAAACACTTACTAAAAGATCTAAGAGAACCCTTGACCCAAGGGAACTGGACGTAGGTACCACACCGGTACTGAACCAGTATAAAAATTGCTATGCCTTCTTTACATTTCTGTCTCCTCAATTTATTTCTACTGCGATCAATCACTGTATAAAGTCTAGTTGACTAAATTCCTACATAGTCAACTAAGATTTTTAAGCGTTTACAATTCACCCCTTCTTGTACTTTCATTGGCGACTATTTTTTAATCATAATTCTTAATCTGCATCTTCGATTTTATTTTTAGACAGCTACTTTTCGATTTAGTTTGTCCTAGTTTTCTTTTTAATACTCCAAGGATTTCGATCACTTTCTTTCATTTTAGATACATTCTTGATGCGTCCACCTGTGGAATTAAATACAATTATAAAACACCATGTGACCTAACTCGCACATACACCATTTATTCATCTAAAGAACGTAACAGGGGTCTTTGAATTGGAAAATTAACAATGATCAGAAATGGAGTGGCGTACTTAGGTTGCAGTCATTGATTTGGACAGAACCAGCAGTTCTTGACTTCTCAGTAATGTTATGATCTTCTTGATCATCATCAGACAAGTTCTGATAGATTGTCTCTGTTACTGGGGGCGCCATTGTTACATCTCTTTCTCTATCAACAACTTTTTGCGTTTGAGTTTCTGGTTTCTCAGCTTTATCCCTTTGTTGATTAGACATTTTGAACTACTTGATTCTCGCTTCTACTAAATTCAGAGAGAGAGAGGGAGATTTACACTTTACCACCGAGTAATAACGAAAAGAAGCTGTCTAAAAATAAAATCGAAGATGCAGATTAAGAATTATGATTAAAGAACAGTCGCGAAGAGGGAGCAAATGACTTTGAGTTTTGCTCCATCTATAAACCAGCCTCAACAGTATATGCAGGAATTACTTGAAATTGCACGATTGGGAGGGAACAGGAGACTGACTACTCAGTAGAATACAAGTCATGAAACAACTCCCAGAGAAATAAAGATTTATCACACAACATACAGTAAGTGAAAAACCAGTCGACACACTGCACATCCATACAAGGCAAATGAAAATTGTTATCGCTGGATATATTTACCTGTCATAATATACATGCCTCCCAAACCTTTTATTACACACCTATATAACATTCACATATTTGAAAGACTACTCTATGGCTCCACAATAATCTTTCCTGTTGCATGTCCATCAATGCTCCTGCTCCAAGCATCTTCAGCCTTGCTCAGGGGATGTTTGGAGTCTATCACTGTTTTAAGTTTCCCTTCTTTCACAAGCCTAACAACCAAGTCCAGGTTCTCCTTCTTGGGAATTAAAAGCAATGGCACTAACTGCTTCTTTGAGAAGGTTAGTTTCTTTACTGCATATGTCAACATGGCGCTAGGTCCAGGAGTCAGGTCGATGACCTTCCCTTTCGCACTTAAATTAGGCTCAAAGGTAGACCAAGGAATGCCTGTAGTACAGTGAATTACTGCATCATATTTTTGGCCTGATGGACTCTTAAGAGCTGCTCCCTCTGGGGTCTTATAATCAAGAACCTCATCTGCTCCTAAGCTCTTCACAAAATCAAAGTTACGGGCTCCACAGGTAGCAGTAACATGGGTGTTACCAAGTTTTGCCAGTTGCACAGCATAGTGACCGACACCACCAGAGGCAGCTGTAACTAAGATGTTCTTCCGGGGTCCAGTTCCATCGAGCTTGACCTCAGCAGGATTGACAAGGGCCTGAAGAGCTGTAACTCCTGCAACAGGAAGACCTGCACCTTCAGCAGCTGATACTTCAGCTGGTCTTGGAACAGTCAAACTCTCCTTAGCCACCGCATATTCAGCCAATCCACCTCCATTCTGCATGAAAGCTCACAAAGATCAAACAAGCATAAAAGATAGAACAATATTATGGTTCAAAGAGAAATGATTAAGCAAAAAGAGGAGAAATACTATGAGCTAGGACAAGAGCAGGTTGTTCTAGTTACGTGAGTCCACTTCCAAACAAGAGATAAGGAGTTTGAGTAACTTGGAGAACTGTTGTTGGCCCATGGGGAGGAGGGTATGCAAAGGGGGATTTACCATATAAATAAAAAACAAAAGTAAGTAGCATTGAACTGTAAAGGCAGCCAACAAGAAACTGAAACAATATTCATGTAAAACGAATGTAAACCCTGTCCATGCCCTTCACTTCTTATGTTTCAACCAAGCTCCAAAATGCAAGAGAGATAAATAAAACATTTGAAAAAGAATTGGACTTACCAGGGTATTAAGCATAGCCACAACCTTGTCGCCGACCTTGAAATCTTTTACACTAGAACCTACCTCTACAACCTCTCCTCCCACGTCAGTAGCTGATACAACAGAAATTGGTTAAGAGCACAGTAAAATCACAAAAATAAAATGCATAGTGCAACGCATCATGCAATTACTCCCTACAAATAAAGATAACGGCCATGCTGTCTTGATGTGTTCCCCAGTTAACTTCCTATTCAAGTACATTACTATTAGAAACAGTTGATGTTGTTGAGCAAAGTTAATCTTCCTGTGGGCTTCACACTTTCGTTCCTTTTACTTTTTCAGAATTCAACAAGTTCAGATCACTCGTTTATTAAATGCTAAACAAGCAAAATAACTTCCATTTCTAACAATATGACCTTAAATCCTTTTCCAATCAAATTATTCACCTTTTTATGTCACGATTCTCAATTTCTCAGATATTTTATACTGATGCCGTCTCCTATTCTAGTTATCCCTATTGTTCCGGATATTTTGATAGGGCCTTCACTTTGTCCATACAGCTTCACGATAAGTTATTGAATAATATATATTGCAAGTAGATTTATATGTAAATAGTCCAAGAAAAGACTTCTATCTTGATTTTGATGTGTTTTGGGAACTCTACACTAGGCAAATGCATACATCCTAGAATTAGCTTTAAAATATATCATTCAGCAAAAAGCCTGAATATGAATAAGCTTCCAAACGAACTCTAGCAGCACAAAAGTTATTTAGGGATTCTAGATATGTCTGTCGGCCTTGTATAACCTAACAGCCAAGTGCCTAGGATTTCTGCTTTTTGGCCAGACAAAATGGGCAATGAAAAAGTTGCTCAATATAGGAACACCTATCTCCACCAATAAGAAATTCTCTGTTAAATCACTCCAAGAAAAGGGAACAATAAGACAAAACTATATTAACTCGTCAAGGGAGATGAATTTTGATAGTCAATATATACATTTGAGAACATGAAACACAAGGCAACAACTACCAAAACCAAAAAACTCTGCGAACAGTGTGCAAGGAAATTCTGACAAAATGTCTAGATGTATTGATGATTGAACTTACTAGGAATAAAAGGAAACTTGGGAGGCAAAAGAGGACGAAGCACGCCCTTCTGAATTTTCCAGTCAACAGGATTTAAGCTTGTAGCCTCCAGTTTTAGCAAGACCTCATCCTTCTTCGGAGTAGGCACAGGGACTTCAACATGCTGCAAGAAGCAAAGACGAGCAGACAATCGAAAAAGCTCTTATATTAGCAGAAATCTTACTAGTACCGAGTAAATGAGCAGCCTCATGCACAAAAATGCTTAAAGCAAATTACAAAAAAAGAAATAAGACAAAACAATATGGGAAATAACTGCAATTCATTACTCAAGAGCTGTATCCCCGTTAAGGCACAAAATCCAAATGGTGACAAAGGAAAACTTTACTTATAAACATCAAATAAAATTTTATATGTATACGACACTCAAATTTTCTACTAAAATGACCAATTCATTGATATTGATTACTAAAATATGGGTAATCACCTAGAAAAGGTCTTTCATGGTTGGTGGAGTTGCTCTTTCTTTCCTTTATTTCTTTTCCTCAAACTAACACTTAATTTATACTAGGTATGTTGTTATTGTTGTTTGTTCCAAGCTAGCACTTGTCTAGAAATAATAACACAATTAAAGCTAGAAGATATGCTAGTTAATGAGAATCCATCTTAAACTTTTCAAAATTAACTTTAATTTATTTATATTTTAACAATCCTCCAAACTCCTTTGCCTTGAACCCCGTACCCCACACTCCCCTATCTTCCTATCATCCGATAGCCACAAATAGTGGGCATCTTTACTACTCAATGGTTGTAGCTCAAAACCAACTACAATTACAGAGTTATGACCCTACTGTATTTCAGAGTTATGATAACTCTGGATTACATAAAAAGCTAAGCAGAGGAAAGGGAATTTTTTTTTTCTTTGCAGGGTTGATACGCTGGTTGGGAGGAATAGATAAAGAAAGGAGGAAGACAAAAGTGAGAAGATTTTAAAAGGAATCCATTTTTGAAGCTGCATGTTGTCTAGATTGAGATTTTTTGTTAGGAAATGAGTTCTGCAATTGTGTTATCTTGGAAAATAGACTGAGTTAGTTAACCTTGTTTTTAGTTGGCACTGCCCCAGTTAATTTGTAAGTTGCTACCTAACCTGTATTTCCATGCATTATTGACCCCATAATTAGACTTTAGCCAAATTTCAGTATCTTCTTGCCGCTACTGTGGTTTGATAATTCGATTTGCATAGACTGAAAAATTGCACTTTTGACTAAATTTTTTAAGTAGTCTCATGCTTAAACATCAACTTCGCCAAAAAGCACCTGTATGTATGCAGAGCTAGGTATCAGAAAGCATTTTTCAATCTCTCCTTACAAATACAAGTAGCACAAATGTAAATTTTCTTGTCAAAACTAGCACCCAAGATGAACGCTACTCAGCATTGGAAAATCTCATAACTAACTATAACCAAGTACATTCGTGTGTGTGTGTACGGAGACATATCAAAAGGCATTTTGAGGCTCTTAAGAGATAGCTGTGTTTTAGAGAATAGTAAAAGGTATTTGAGGCCTATCAGATCTTAATATCCCGGAAAGGCCAAGGCCGCGAGGAAAACTCCAAGCCCAACTTTACTGCTTTCGAACTACAGCCTTAGCAACAGCCGACGTCTGATGTTACCATTTCAGCATATGATCGAACTGTTGGATTAAACTGGTTTTTACTAGGAGAAAGACATGAGACCAAACAAATTTAAGGGAATAATAGGATCTCAAGTTGCTTGGAATGGATCAGCCCTTTTAAGATTAATAACTCTATAACATCATCTAAGAAATACAAGTAACTTTTGCTTATAGGAATTTCTTCCAGCTTAACCAGCACTTCCATTGATAAGAAATTTCTTCCATCTTCACCAAACCACCGTTGACCATAAGCCTATTTCTTTCTCATTGCTTTTTTTATCTGCTTAAGCGTTATGGTATTCTGGAAATTCAAGAGCTTTTAAGACTTATCCCTTTACCCCTTAACTCTTGCACCTTCGCATTATGAAGTTCCACTACATACACAATTGAAATTATTCAACTCTTAAAATTTGCTCACCTAAAGTTTTATTATCAACTCAACCATGAAAATTAGAACACTTGTAAGGATGGTTTACCAAAATAAATAGGACAAGAAGTAGGAAACCCCCCAAAGCTAATGGCATCAAAATAAAGCCCTTCTGTCCTCTTCTGTTACTAGAGTATTTTAAATCCCTTTTTGTTAAAGCTACGAAGCAAAAACTTAAATTCCAGATAGTAAACGGGAAAAAAAGATTAAAAGTTTTATAATTCTTAACTAATGGAAGATATCATCTTCTCACATCCCTACGTCCTAATTCTGTGACTTTTTGTGATACCCAATCCCCAACAAGAAAAGTTTCCTATAGAGTAGTTAAATTATCATTTCAAATACTAGTCTGAAAATAATTTTTTCTCTCTAAACTTCAAATAAATTCAAGTATCCTGTCAATTTTAAATTTTGGGTCTTAAGAATTCAGTCGAAGAATTCTAAATTTCTAATGACGTAAGTTCAACAGTCCAAGGGGCAATTATATAGGTTTAGACGGTCTTCATCAAGAGTCCTCTGCAAACAACTATATCTGCAATTTTCTAATGAGAAATGAGCCAATTAAAATACCAGCTTTAACCATGTGGAAGACTCTGGCTTCAGTAACGTCCCAAAGAATCAATAAAATATTTTAACACTCAAAAATAGTTATTGATATGTCAAATGGATGCAAAAAAGGAAAGCGAAGAGCGGAAGTGAGAATACCTTTAAGCCAGCGGCACCGCCACCATAAGAGTTGTATTGGAGAGCATGCATCACCTTCGCAGCCATATCAAATTCACCGATTTCACGACTTTGGCTAAACCTTTCTCTTAATTCGGGGAAGGAGCGAAACCAGCGAGGCAATGTAGTATTGTTATATATATGTGTGGGAATCGCCGCTAGCATAGGGTGCTTGTTCTATATCTTTAGGGGACACGTGGCTCATACTGGACTTCTCCTTGAAATAAGAAACTTAGGTGGCATTTATTTGAAGTAATGATGAAATCTTTTTTTCTGGAAATGAAGACCGGACCGATCCTAAAGAGTAAAGACAATGAATGATAAAAATAGTAGTATGTCACATCAACGAACAGATCTGAGGCTACAGATTCATTCCCTTGATTCACAATGATGATAATTTTTTACTTCACTAATGTAAATTATACTCCCTTGTTTCAATTTATGTGAAATTTTTTTTATTTTAGAGATTCAATGTTGTTAATTTGGATCATGCATCTAGACATAAGATCTTTTATTTATATTTTTTTATAATTAATAATTCAAAATTTTTTAAAAATGATTCACTAAATTTTTGAAATTTGAATACCATTATAGGTGGACTTGATTTTACCAAAGATGATGAGAACGTGAACTCACAACAATTTATGCGTTGGAGAGATCGTTTCTTATTTTGTGCCGAAGCAATTTATAAAGCACAGGCTGAAACAGGTGAAATCAAAGGGCATTACTTGAATGCTACTGCAGGTACATGCGAAGAAATGATCAAAAGAGCTGTCTTTGCTAGAGAATTGGGCGTTCCGATCGTAATGCATGACTACTTAACGGGGGGATTCACCGCAAATACTAGCTTGGCTCAATTAGGATGGAGGATATATATATATATAT
>MCJB01004158.1:110363-156368 GCA_002018475.1 Nicotiana obtusifolia
CATCTATACGGAGAGCTTATATTATATTTATATATGATCTCCGCATATTGACATGTGTGTTTCATGAAAAGGTTTTGAATTTTTAATTAATTAATTAGGAATTTAATTTTTTTTATATGAAAGATATACGTAATGAATATGTGTGGATCATAATATCTTTCCTTCCATTCAATTACATTTTCTATTTAATAGTGTTAGTGTACACGCGTTGCACATGTTCTGCATCTCAATGAATAATATTTTATAAGAAAATTACATATATTTTTTAAAATTATATTTGAGTTATAAAATAAAATGTAAGCTTTTAAAATTGATTACTGATCCTCTATAGCTAACTCAATAAAAGAAAAGAAAAATTCATAAAAGTCCTCAATCATTATTCAATATATTCACCTTTAATTATTCCAATTTTATAGTTTTGTCATTTTAATTTTACGAGTTATCATGCTTCTTTGTTAGCTTCATTAAAAACTCATAGCCCTTGAAAATTTAAGATTATTTTAATTTTTTTTAAAAAAATTATTTTCAAATTCATTCGAGAAGACACAAACAAGGTATAAACTGGTGCATAAACATCGATTAATTGTTTTGTTTGACTAAAATAAAAAGTTTTAAAATGCATATTTAATTGTTTCCCGTTAAAACATTTTACTTTAGACGTTATTGTATTAACTACTTTTAATTTAATATTTGATTGTATGTCCTCATATTTTAAATTTTTAATTGAAAATCAATTGAAGTCACTGTATAAGAAAGTTCTCATCAGAAAGCATTTATGTCAATTGGTAGTAACTTATATAAGGTAAAATATTTATTGATTTAAATCCTAAATATTAGGACTCCTTACGTAGTTTAATAAGAAAAAGGTAACTTAAATTATAATTTTGTTCATTGTAAAAATTATTTTTAGAAAATAAAAAAGACGAATTTTGAAGCGGAGTTTGGCTCTTCGTCGTCCTGCTTCCCAGGGTAAATTTGTAAATTCGTAGTATTAAACTTTGCTATTCATATTTCATATGCGTTAAAAGCTGGAGCAAATATCTGCTTTTGTATTCATCTTCCACTTTGGCTATGTTCCTCTAGGTGTTCACCGACTGCCCTAGAGATCCAAATTCTGATGGCAACAAATAATTAGATTGCCGCCCGTGTTTGCCATTGGAACGATTTATGGCTTTGGGCTGAGCACTTATTCGATATTTCACTGAAACTGAATGGTGGACAACAACTTTTTATGTTCTTAACTTTCTGCGATTTTGAAGGACTTCTCCATTTGATTTTATAGTTAAACGCTGCTACAGTTGTCGGGTGAGTTCTATTCTCCCCTTATTTCGTTTTGCTTTTAGTTTTTCCCAATTTGTTCTGCACATATATGGATTTCTCCTGCGCGAGTAATTAGTTTTGTTTCTCTTTCTTCATGCCCATCAATAGATTATTTTGAAAGTTCAATTACGAAAGCATGAATCTGCAACTTGAAAATTTTGCTACTGATTAGGGAACTTTGTGATATATACTGCTTTCGATCCTAAGAAATTGGGTTAGGAAGGGGGTAACGAATTTTCTGTTTTACTGGTCTTAGGGATTAAATTTGGTACCTTGGAATGTTTAGGTTAGTTTTCCAAACATGCTGCATTTTGACTTTCATCAACATGGGTCGAGAACCATGAGCTTAGGAAAATTATTATATTGTGAAAACAAGCTTTGTTCCTAATTATTTTTAGGGAAAATATCCAAATTTACTAAATCCATACAAAATAGTACATATATTAAATCCAAAAGATTCTGCAAGATACCAGACTTACAGAACTGATTAAACCAAAAGATGCATAATAAGGTATAAACCATTGAGAACAAGATAGGCATAAAGACACCAAACTTAGACACAAAAGTAGTTAATTTGCTCGAGTAAATATTGGTGAGCTGTGGTTAGATATAGGGGCAGCTTCGCTGCTTGGATTAGAAGGGAGGCTTCGCTTTCTGATCGCTTTTTGAGGCCGGTTTGGATGAGCGTGGGCAAGTTTAGGATTCACTACTGCTTTCTGCATGCAGCGGCTCACCCCCTTGTCACTTAAAGGGCGAAGTCGCCGAAGCGAGTCTAAAGGCCAAAGAGTCATCTTTGAAGGCTACTATGCATCCTTATTCATAGTAGAGTGTAAGGTAGGTTTGGGTATAGCAGGACTTGAACCTGCGACCATTAGGTTAAAAGCCCAATGCTCTACCAATTGAGCTATACCTGCTGCTGCATGTCTTCTATTGAAGTAATCTAAGTAAGCCTTGTTATCGATAGGCTTGACGGAGCTCATCCTCCGAAAGGGACTCTACGCCCTTTGTTTTGATCATCTTGTCATCATTCTTGATCCTCCCAAAAGCAGCAAAGAATTTTTAAATGGGGGAAAATTTTTGCTTCTACAACACATGCATCACAAAAACATTAACTCATCTCCAAAATGAAGATGTAACCCCCAAGATCTAACGGAAATCTAACACAAACAAAGCAACAAAAACTTAAGCTTTTATGGTGAGAGGATATGAATCGCCTGCACATCACAGGTCTTGCATGCTCTCAATAGATTTGCTTGACTATTCTGTCTATGGCCTCCACTGTCTAGACTTCTCTCATTCCTTATGTCTTTTTTACTGATTCCCTGTTACCAACCAACCCAGAACTTTCCCAAGAAAAAGTCAAACAAACAGGACCACATGATTATCTAATCTGGCATGAGGTTGTTGTTAGCTGGAAAAGATAGGGGCTTTAATCTCTTAACGGAACTTTATAACATATCAAAGCTACCGTATATGAAATGACCATAGGAATGGAAATCAGCTCTTACACAAACTGGCCAATTTCTTTTAATGAGAAAAAAGCACAACTGAAGGAGAAAAAGATAAATGAACTATTTAGGCTTGAGTTATCCAAAACTTGGAAGGAACATAGGGATCAGCTTACTAAATATTTGTAGAAGGAAAAAAAAACATAATTTGGAGAGAAAAGGATATATAAACTATTAGACACAAGTCAACACAAAATGAAAAACTATAATAGTGAAGACCCGTTATTTTAAAGAAAGAAAAGGCACAATTGAAGGAAGAAAACTTAGATGAACTATTTAGGCTCGAGTTATTCAAAATTAAAAAGGATAATAGAGATCAGCAGACTAAATATTTGTTGAAGAAGGAAGGTCAAGAGTGTTATTAAAATCATGGAGTAATTCTTTTAAAAAGTGCGACAATCGACATGTTCTTCTGGGTGAAGTATCATGATAGAGTCAGGAAAAAACTTCTTTAAGGTGATCCTTTTTATCTTTTGAGATAGAACATAATATCAGAAACTTAAACATCCTTGTATGATTGAGCTTGACATCACAATCCAAGCAGAAACTTACATAATTAATTTTGAAAATAGTGTGTACTGGGACAACTTAAAGCCTAATGATTAGCTTTCTCCTAACATATATAATCAGGTTGGATGCTTAAGAAAAATCTTGAGTTGAAGCAGCCCATGCGTTAAGTTACCAAGAAGAGCATATGGTTGTATAGCTTTTTCTCAGTTTTAATGGCACCATTGTTACATTTTATAAATATTTCCTGTCAATGAGAGCCCTTTTATGCTCCTTTTATTACTTTAGCAGAAATAGAGACTTCCCAGCTATGCATTCTTCTTAATTGATTAACTCTAAATTATTACTTCATTGTCTGGCAATGCTTAGTTGGTAGATCAATCAACTTGTGCTTGCATGTGGTGTCAATTATTCCAAATATAGTGAGTTTCTCAATAAAATATCTTTTTTCTTTCTAATGAGTGGATTGCTTCTGTGGCTTGTACCTGCACTTACGCATATCAGTTGAAAATTGAAATATCTCCTTCAAGTTGCTTTAGGATAAATGTGGTGCTCTTTAAAGACCAGAGCATATGAAACATAGAATTTTTTTCCGGAGCCTCTGAAACTGTGAGGTTGTCTTCGCTGGTAATGCCTAAAATCTAGCAATAGCAGATCTTTTCAATGTGTATTTGTCTAACTTTATCTTTTTCTATTGACCAATTTCTATTTAAACTAAGCGAGAATAAGCAGGAACCATTACTGCGGAATAAGATCTCTTAGTCCTTTCAGCACGGCATAAAATAAAGGTTGTTCTTGTTGCGGGTTAATCAGAGCTTGAGAATCTAGCTAGGGCTATTTGGACTAATAAGGAGAAGTAGACATGCTAACTACATTTTGATGGCATTGAATCGGAAGATACTGCTTCATGTCTATCTACTCTGGGGTAATTTGGATTTCTGTGCTTGAAAAATATTGTTCCTGCATTCTCAGATGTACCATTTACTTTAAATGGACGGAAAATTTAGGTGCTCTTTTAATTTCTTTTGCATCTCAAGTACTATATAGACTTTCTTCTCAATTTGCTCTTCATGTTGCTTTCACTTCTTCACTCTGTTGCAGATGTTATTATTTTTTAATTGTGCTTCAATGGCTATTAAGATCTTCTGATTATATCATCCAAAAAAAGGCTCCAAAATTTCAACCACACATCACAGGTGCAAACTATGATCCAATTGTTATTTACATATATCTATGGATGAAAACCTTATATAGGTATCTGAAACTACCCATTTTTCCTTTCTGGACCGATTTTTTTTGCGTCTCTTTCTGCATATATATGTGCACATTTGTGTGAATGATGACAATATCCATGTTGTATTGCTCGGCTCCTCTTCATTGAATCTAAGAATCACTCTAAGGATGTCCTCCTTGGACTACCAGTTCTTTTCATGTTGCATTTTAAATTGATTCCTTTTGAGTTTTGTTTACTTTCCCCTTTGGTGACCTTAGTTCCGGAAAACAGTTTGTTGTTTAGCTCAAAATAGGAAGTGAAATTAGATATCCAATGTTGGTGATATTCAAAGTACTGCTTGTCTAGCACATCCCAGTGTCCAAAGATAAAAAGAACGAGGGTATCACTAGAGTGCTTGTGAAGAGAAATCGTGATTGAAAAAATTAAGGAAATTGTAAGCTCTGCTACTATAGCTTCAGTTTCCATTGGATCTAATCTAAATATCTTATTTTGTTAGACAGGCTTTACAAGATTAGTGCTGCAAGCATGAAACTTACTTCTTATTTTCCGGTCCATTTGGATGGAACATCAGGTTGCTCTTGCCCTGTCTCTCAAGGTTGTTCTTATTTTGCATTGAGTTCTGCAGTAAATGAAGTTGCGTCACTCGAATTGCATGTGTGAATGTACTTCAGAACTGAGGTGAAATACTATTCTCTTTTTCTTTCTTCCCATTTGCCTTGTTTTGTTTTTCCCTTTTTTTTTTGTTTCTTGAATTTTAGTTCGCTATGCTTACTTAGAATGCAATGACATTCATTTGAGGAGGTGTTACTACTGCTGAAGGTGTTTTGTCTCCAGGTTTACCATCTTATTCAACCAATGCAGGTTTTTTTTACGGTCCTATTAGATTAATGGATTAAAAATATATTATTCCTCTCATGTCCTTATCATGTTGTAGTTAATGATACGTGTGGAACATGTTATGGTGGAATTCTCCATGCTTTTACTCATTCCATTTTTAGCTTTTATGTTCATGAATGAATAAAGGTATTGTTAGAGCAGTACATAACTTATTCAAAATGGACTTCCATTTGGTGCTACAAAATGCTTAATGATACCACTGAAAACATCTATAAGTGAACTGGGAAGGTAATCTGAAAGACTAAAAGACCAGAGCCATGTATAAAGTAGCATGTTCTATGTGGGTGGCAACACATGAAGCCTCTCTCACTCAAAACAATCTGCAAAAGAGGAATGTTGATGTTGAACAGCAGTGTCTTATGTCAGATGGAGGAGGTGAGAACAACTATCACGTAATTTGCAGATCATCTCCATCTAATAACTTTGGGAGTTGTTCTTCAGTGTATATGGTCAGTTGGAATAGGCCATGGATGTTAGTCTGCTGGAGCAGTGGCTACTATAAAAGAGGACTGAAGAAGCTATGCAGCATAATTCTAGCATGTATATGTTGGATTCCTTCGAAAGAAAAATTCGAGGTGTTTTGAGGGCAAAAAAGCCTTGTGCGGATGGTGAAGTATGGGTTTAGATTGTTAGCATTTTGGTGTAATGAGTGTGATGTAAATGAGAAATATAGTATGATAGACTTTATCAACACTCTACCAGAAGCAATTCTATAGAGAGGACAACCATTACTAGAAAAATCAACAACTTTAACAACGAATTAGTCTTAAATGATCATGATAAACATGCAATTATTTTAAAAAGAATAAGGACAATGTGACTCGAATTATTCTTCTCTAATTAAATTTAGTAAAACTTTTATCTTTAGTGAGCCCGGGCCGCCCTCTAACTAGTGTGTTAATAGGAGTGAGATTTATCCTTTCAACGGCAAAAAATGATGTCGTCATACGTGGGACTTTCAATCCAAGACGCCCTTTTCAGTGGCATTATTTGGATCCACTATATGTTTCATATGTGGGTAGTTTTTTTTCAATTGATCAAAGGTTTAAGGTAGTTGAGTTTATTGTGTTACTAGATAACGTGAGCTTAATTCAAATAATCCTTTTAAGTTTCTCAAATTATTCCGATGGCATTAAGAGGAACCATCACAGGAGAAATTAAGCAACTAAAGACAAAAGTGTGGAGGGAGGTTTCTGGATTTCTTTTTTCTCTTTAAAGATCATGTATATAATTAGGTTCAATCTACAGCTACTGTTATCAGGAAATATGAGTTGGTTAATAACCAGGTACACAGCGTCAATAAAGTTAAACGATACTGATTCTTCTAATTTATATTTTGAGCTTCTCCTCTTTCTCTGTTTTTTTCTTTTTAATCGTGAATGGAAAAAGAAAAAGAGAAAAACAAGAAGAGGTTATGTGCATCTGGAAATGATAGGTATTTAGCAAGCGACAAGTTCTTTGAGGATTACAAAGAAGAAAGAGCTGAATCATTTAATGATGGATAAATTAAGCAATTTAATTGACTTTTAATTAGGTCATATTATATTATACGGGCTCAAAAATTTTACCAATCATTAAAGGGATAAGATATGTTTGTCAAAGCAACGTGAACAATCACTTGATATACTCTGAATGGTAAAATTCTCACCACTTGTTTTGTCCAATTTGAGAATATAACCACAAATTTCAATTATAATTCCACTGATTTGTAACCTCAAAATCAGTAGTATCTTTTGGAGGTTAGCTAATTTCACTTGGTACCATCAAGATTCCTCCACCCTTAACAAAGAACTTGCGTTCGAGCCCAAAGAATAAAAAGATCCCGATAAGGAGCACTTCCTCTTCTAATAGGCCTTACACCGTGTGAATCCGAATTAAAACCCCTATACTAGTTTTGGACTCCGAATAGAAAACCAACAGAATTCCACTTGGCCGGAAGGGGAACTCTGAGTTATGAGTTATGGCCAAGTTGCTCAAATAAAAGTATTCCTGATGTAGTTGTGCTTACCCACTCTCTCCACCTATTGCAGAAGGATCTTTTACTGATCTAGGTGCACCTTATGCATAGACTGTATGATTATTCTATAACTTGGGTTATTTCCTTAATCAACATTTAGATATATTATCCTTTTTCTTGAAACTTAATTATGTGCTTTACATTTACTTAAAACTTTTCTCTTTATGATGCAAATCGGCTTTCAATTTCATGTATAAAGCGCACAAGTTCAGGTTACAAGGCTAACCTAGTTTTGGTCTCAAACTACCAGTTTTACGTTTTAGCCTGCTAAAGTTATTTCTGAACCTTCTTTGGTATTGCACCAGGCACCAGCCATTTCATCCCGCACATTGCTCTAAACTGAGATAATCACGCGAGCTTTGTAATGAAAAACTACAGCTATACAATAAGCTCTTAGAGCATTACTTGTCCGAAGAATGCTTATGTAGGGTGGCAGTAAAAGTAAAAACCAATTACATGACATACATACATTAAATGGTTGGCACATAACAAGCAATCATTAAGGCAATGTCCAATCTCGCTTGACAGTAGGATCACTTGAATAGGATGAGATTGCTTGATCCACCTCTGCTCTCATATCCTTAACGCTCTCAATGCTCAATGAGATACCAGTATTCCAAAATCTACATCGATGTAAGAAAATATTTTTATTGCTCCACAATGATCTTGCCTGTGGCATGTCCATCAATAATCTTGGCCCATGCATCTTGAGCTTTGCTTAGAGGATGTTTGGAGTCAACCACAGTCTTAAACTTTCCTTCCTTCACCAACCTAACAAGCAAGCTCAGTTCCTTATCTCCTTTAGGAATCAAAATAAATGGCAGCAGCTGCTTTTTGGAGAAGGTCAGTTTCTGAAATACATAGGTGCATATTGCACTAGGTCCAGGAGTCAGATCAATGACCTTACCACTGTCACTCAAATTAGGCTCAAATCTTGACCAGGGAATGTCTTTAGCACAGTGAACCACTGCATCATATTTCTGTCCTGATGGACTCTCAAGAGTTGCGCCTTCTGGCGTCTTGTAATCAAGAACCTCATCTGCTCCTAAGCTCTTTACAAATTCAATGTTACGAGTACCACATGTCCCTGTAACATGTGTATTACCTAGCTTTGCCAATTGAACAGCATAGTGTCCAACACCACCCGAGGCAGCCGTGACAAGAATGTTCATACGCGGTCCACTTCCATCTAGTTTTATTCCAGCAACATCAACGAGGGCCTTGTGTGCTGTAAGAGCAGCAATTGGAAGACATGCACCTTCAGCAGCCGATACATTTTCTGGCCTTGGAACAGTCAAGCTCTCCTTTGCGACTGCATACTCAGCCAATCCCCCTCCTACCTGTTATCAAGCACATGAGTATATTTATGTTACAACTATCATACAAGAGTTTATATTTTGTGCACCGATAGTGCAAAGAATTTTTACGCTTTCAAGTTAAGTTGGTTCACAACAATAGGTAACTCGTCATATCAAGACTGATATGGTAAATTGAAGAAATAGTATAATATCTGTAATTAACTTGTTGCATTGATAATATATTCTTTAGACTGTCAAGATATATGACTTAAACTCATCATATTAAGGGAAAAAGATCAAGTTGATGAGGTTACTTTCTAATAACGGTAGCAGAGACCAAAATAAAATAAGATACAAAGACGATTATTTTTGGGACTTGTGTGTAAATTTAGAACAGTCAAGCTCTCCTTTGCAACTGCATATTCAGCCAATCCACCTCCTATCTGTTATCAAGAACATAATATTATTACGTTACAGCTATCATACCAGAGTTTATATTCTGTGCATTGACAGTGCAAAAAGTTTTTACACTATCAAGTTAAGTTGGTCTACAACAATGGGTAACTCTCTATATTGCCTAAAATCTTGTAAAATTGAATTGACTTTAATAATTCTTTATACCGTCAACATATATAACTTAAACTCAGCAAAACAGTCAAATTGATGAGGATACTTTCATATTAATAATAGTAAAGACCACAATAAAATAAGAGAAAGAGACAATTGGTTTTGTGATTTACAACTTGTTTGGATGGTTGTTACCCATCGTTTCATATATTATACTGTATTATTTTTTGGATACAATGTTCGGATAAATATGCAAGACTAACATAATGAAAACAAGTCAAATGAAAAGCAATTAGACTTACAAGAAGATTAAGAATAGCCACAACTTTGTCACCAGCCTTGAATGTTACAACACTAGATCCAACCTCTACAACCTCCCCTGCTACATCAGTACCTGCTCCTCACAAAAATGCAGTATTAAAAGTGTATAAGATAAATAGAAGACTATAAACGATGAGCTAGAAAGGGTTAGGGCCTCTTGGTGTCTCCTTATTTTGGATTATGAAGAAAGGATCAGATGTGAAGATTATTGAAATTACCAGGTATAACAGGAAATTTGCGAGTAACAAAAGGACGATTGACACCGTTCTGAAATCTCAAGTCTAATGGATTTAAGCTTGTAGCCTCCAACTTTAACAATACCTCATCCTTGTCTGGAGTAGGCACTGGAACTTCAACATGCTGCAACAAAGCAATATATGTGCATCAATCAGTAATTTGGCTACATGATGCACCCCTGTGGAATGAGTTAATGTGATTATCTATATTTCCTTTGCATTCTTCAAAATACACCAAAAAATTACATTTACTGTATAAATACTTAATACACACCAGATACGTACTCCTTCCCGGTTCCATGTAACATAGGCCTTATTCATGACACTTGCACAAAATAGAAATTAAAATTCGTGTGCTCCAGTTAACAGTCATAGAATTTGTTCTGACAGTGCAAAAAACAAAATTTATACTGTAAAAGAACTACATGTAGTCGTCCATAAGAGATGGACTAGTAACCTAAAAAATAAGATATGTTACCTACTTAACATAGACTGATATGCTTAAAAAAATTTCTCTATCGCCAATATATAGAAGATAAATGCTTAATTGCACATAGAGAATTTCCACCCAAAGGAATGGAGAGAAAGTACCTTCAAGCCAGCAGCTCCACCTCCATAAGAGTCGTACTGCACTGCGCGCATTAGCTTCACTGCCATACCAGTTACTATTTCACCTCATTGTCCTATTTCTTCAGCGGCAGTATTTAAAATGATTGAGGACGTATATTAAGCAATATTTTGTATTTAAATGGTTGAAAAGTGGTGCTAGTCAGCATTTCCTCCTTCCTAGTATTTTCCAAGGAGAATAATCAACCATGTATAGTCGTTGGCATATCCATTGTCACTAGTTAAAAAACTAAGGTCGAAAATTGAAATTGCTTTGACTCATGGAAATAGTCAATTGTTGCCTTGTTGGAATGCTGTACCTTATGTACTTCTAATTGCGAAGAGATCATATAGTGGATTATCAACCAATTGAATCCATTCTCTTGAAGATCAAGTTGTGTATCCAAATGTAATAAGCAAAAATATAATCAATCAATCGATCTTTGACAAAATCAAATCCGAATCCCTTCAACCCTTTTAGCAACTAGAGAAGGTGTAATGTAATATATACACCTCTCTTTTTCTTTTCTTTTTTCCTACGTGGGACAAATACTTTAAGCAAAGCAAACGGGACCTTTTATATTCCCTTCACTCTTTATCCCATCATTTCCCATTTACCAATATCAAAACCCAACACAATCAAACAAACAATGTATTTAAAATAACAATACGATAAAATGCAACACCTAACAACCGTCCAAACAAGCAGTAAGAAATGACAATTTTGTTTGAATAGGCCCAAATGGTCCAAGATGAAATACAACTGCTTTCTTCAATTTTAATATGTTTATTTTGCTTATTACATTTGGATACACAACTTGATCTTCAAGAGAATGGATTCAATTGGTTGATAATCCACTATATGATCTCTTCGCAATTAGAAGTACTCAAGGTACAGCATTCCAACAAGGCAACAATTGACTATTTCCATGAGTCAAAGCAATTTCAATTTTCGACCTTAGTTTTTTAACTAGTGACAATCGATATGCCAACGACTATACATGGTTGATTATTCTCCTTGGAAAATATTAGGAAGGAGGAAATGCTGACTAGCACCACTTTTCAACCATTTAAATACAAAATATTGCTTAATATACGTCCTCAATCATTTTAAATACTGCCGCTGAAGAAATAGGACATTACACTTTCTGGTGTAATGTATATATTACATTATATCTTCTCTAGTTGCTAAAAGGGTTGAAGGGGTAAGAACCCCTCGCGCCGTCGTCGTTGTTCGCTCGGCTCGGCTCGGTTTCGGTTTCGGCTTCGGATTCGGATTTGAATTTGGATTTGGATTTAGATTTGGATTTGGATTTGTCAAAGATCGATTGTTTGATTATCTTTTTGGACAAACTTTTCCTTAATTATTTAATTATTTATTTAATTAATTAATTATTTAATAAATAGGAAACCATCCAACGTGGATCGACCCTGACCCGCGCGACCCACGACTTGTGACCGATCCGGTCCGTTTTCTTTCTTCCCGGATTTTTTCAAATTTTCCCTCTAAACTTGGTGACTGATCTGAATGGTTGCAAACATTCAGAATCAGTACCTCCAACGGCTATAAATTCTAGACTTTTTTCAGAATTCAACACGAATTGATCTGCAATCTAACTTTCTGGAAAAAAAAAATCTCTCTTCTTTATTCTGTGTGATATACTGTTGTTGAGTGGTTTGTTGTTATCGAAATTTGGAGTACTACTATTCTGGTAAGATAATCGTTCTATCCTGAGAGGGGATATTCCATCAACCTCGAGTATTGTGAGGGGAATAATTTCCTTAAGGACACATTTTGAACTAAGCGGGCTCGATTATACTCTGAAAATAATTCTACACTGTTTCTGTTCTTCTCCAGTTTGTGCAGTTTACTGTTTCTGTTTCTACACTGTTTTTTACTAAGTGTTTGACAGATTGTTTAAAAGTAATTTAAAACGTATACAGATTATTATTGCTAACAGATTGTTACTTAAATTTTTGTATTGTATCGTTAAATCCGTTGTTACGTAACGACGAAAAGTGTCACTTTATGGAATGATCGATTTGGTGTGGTCGCGTCATTACCTTATTCTTTTTATCTCATTTTGCCCTTCCTCGTACCTTACTTTTATCTATATATTATTTTTCATATTGTTGGTGCATGATATCATGAAACGACGGCAAACAATACAATTTATCCAAACATTATATACATTAAAACGATACAGTACAATACAGTACAACACAACTATACGACACATTATGAAACGATACATAACAACCATTCAAACAAGCTGTTCGGGAACTCACCTTTCTCTAGAGCACCAGCCACCACAGAATAACTTTTTGTTTTTGATCTTCCTTTCGAACTTTATATGGTCGAAGCGAGAACGTTATAATCAGAACATCACATATTACTATGGATCAACGTTTCCCCTAATTGTACTTCCAAACAACCAAAATAAAGCTCATTATTCAAAGAGGGGGAAAAGAAAGAAGGTAGGGCTTTTGGGAAGTGGAGTTGCAACAATTCAACTGTCACTCCAATCCCCTCGCACCAAGTTCCAAACGTTTGACTCTAGTCTAGTATTGCATACTAAAGCTGACTAGATTTTTAATCCGTGAGAAATTTGAACAACAATTTGATGTACTCTTGTGTTTGGTATGAATTTTCAATTTTTTCGTGTCTGGTTGGCTTAAATATTTTGAAAAACATTTTCCTTGTGAATTCATTTTCTCTTAATTGGAGGAAAATATTTTGCAACATTTTTCAAAACTCTTCTTCAACCTTCCCCACTCTATTCCCCATCCCCACCAACTCTTCCATACCCCACCCCACCCTCTCCTCCCTTNCCTACCCCCGTCCCCACCACACCCACCCACCCTCTCCTACCTTACCCTAAATAGAAATATTATTAAGAATACTTTTTTTTCATGTAGCAGATACAGTACTTTCTTTTTCATTTAAACAAAATGAGTATTTTATTTTTCATGATGTAAAAAAATATTTTCTTTCATTTCAACAAAAAAAATTACTTTCTTTTACATGATTTAGAAAAAGTATTTTCGTTCATTTCGACAAAATGATGTGGTAAAAAGTATTTTCTTTCATTTCAACAAAAAAAATACTTTCTCTTTATGATGTAGAAAAAATATTTACTTTCATTTTAACAAAATGAATACTTTTTTCATGTTGAAGTAAGAGTACTTTCTTTTTCAACCAAAACAAGGTAATTTTTTTGCGTGAAAAAGTATAGCAATACATTAGTCCATTTGAGTTTGTATGAATTTTTAAAAGAATAATTAAATTCTTGAAGAAAATATAGTTAAAAAAATATAGGATATTTGGGGAATGAAGGGAGCAGGGAGGGGGGAGCGCAGAAAACATGGAAATTTGAGGGAGGGGGGTTAGAGGGGAAGGGGATAAGGAAAGTAGTATAAAAATTATTTTCTACTCTCCAAACAAACACTAGAAAATATTTTTCGGAAAAAATTTTCTATTCACCAGCCAAACAAGGAAAAATAAGAGATAAAATCACTCATTTTCCGAGAAAACAATTTCTAGGACAACATTTTTCTTCATACCAAACATACCCTTAATGGTAAAATTTTCAACACCTGTTTTGTCCGGTTTGAGAATGTCACTACAAAATTATAAGGACAGTTCGGATAGATTTTAACCGCTTCCACTTGGAGGTTAGCCCTTTGTGTTTTGGACAAGCTTCTTGGAGGTTGGCTAATGTTAGTGATACTGCAGATACAGAAAATCAAAAGAAATCAAGCAGCAAATCTGCACTCAATCAGAATCCCACTGAATATCCTAAATCAGCAACCATATCAAATTAGTGATTGTAATTGCTGTAGATATCTCAAATCTATTGTATGAGATTCTCCATTGATTGTTACTGCGTATGTATATTTGTAGTCAGCAGTAATAGAAATTAGAATTCTCATGCCCACATATCAAGCTCTTATATAGTATCAGATACAACCTTTGCTTAGCCGCGCGCACTCTCGATCTGAAATTTTCTTCCTTCCGCCATGTCCACTTATCCAAAGACACCACATAGTTCATCCTGTGCTGCTGTCACCAACACTCCCAACATTACCTCAGGCTCGGGTGAGGTTCTTGTATGCATCAATGCTGCTGCACAATTACCATTAAAACTGACTTCCACCAACTTTGTTTCATGGAAAGCCCAATTACATTCTCTTCTATTGGATACAATCTCATGGAGTATATAAATAGCTTTGCGCAAGTTTCTGCTGATGAAATTAAATTTAATACGAGACAAGATAAATTAATCCTTCATGCCATATTGGCCTCGGTCTCTAAGGCTATTGTACCATTCATAGCCTCTTCCCAAACTTCTCACCAAGTATAGAAAATAATCTAAAAAACATAAGCCATCAAATCTAGATCACGAATCATGTCACTGAAAGAACACAACAAGGTGAACAACCATAACTGCTTATCTTCAACAGATTCCCAGGCGGATGAACTTGCTCTTGTTGGTTCACCTATTGTAGAGGATGATCTCATTCTCTACTTTCTGAATGGAGTTGGCCCTGATTACAAGGAAATAGTTATTGCTATTAAGGCCCGTGACACTTGCGTCTCATTTGAAGATCTTCATGACAAACTCACAGACTTCGAATCTTATGTTGCAGATTCCAAACATATGGGTTCTAATATTGCTGTTGTAACATTGAATACAACAAACAAGTCACGCCAATCACAACATCATAACAGAGGTTCCTACTCCAGTCACAACTAGGTGAATATGTCTCAGGTTATCTCGGGACAACAGCGAGGCAATCAGAGATCTCGCAAGCCTCGTGTCACCTGTCAATTTTGTGACAGATCTGGTCATGTTGCAAAGCAATGTTACAAAGCCAAAGCTATCCTTTTCGGAAACCCGACAGCAAACAATACCATTGTCTCTACTCCAGCAACTCAATGACATTCAAAACTTATCCTTGTCTTTAGAGTATGATGGCCCTGATCAAGTGCAAATAAGTGATGGCTCAGGTTTGCATATTACACATGTTGGTTCATCCGATATAAAATCCCCCTCAAATAAGTTACACCTTAACAATGTCCTTTGTGTACCAACAATTAAATCTAATCTGATTTCATTGGCAAATTTTACAAAACTAACAATGTCTCTGTTGAATTTTTCCTCGATATTTTTCTGTGAAGGATCTAAGCACGAGAGCGGGCTTGCTACAAGGACAGAATAGAGACAATGTCTATGTTCTTCCCCAGTCATCCACACCTACAATTCATAATACCAGTGTTGATTGGCATCATCGACTTGGACGTCCATCAAATAGGATTCTTCGTCACATCATCCGCACTGACTCTCTACCACTGTCATCATCATCTATTGAGTCAAAGTCACGTGTCTCGTGTGCTTGTAATAAAAGCCATGGGCTTCCGCTTAGTGTCCACTTTTCATAGTTCATCTCCATTAGAGTTGCTTTTCAGTGATGTATGAGGCCCTGCTCTAGTTGATTCTATTGACTTTCTAATATTATCTAATTTTTGTTGATCACTACTCTAAATATATATGGCTCTACCCCTGAAGAGAAAATCTGATGTCAGCAACTTAATTCCCAAATTTAAGCCATTGGTTGAAAAACACTTTGCACAACCAATCAAGACTCTCCTAATTGATGGTGGCACAGAATATCTTAAACTAAAAGAGTTTTTTGCTACTCATGGCATAAGTCACCTAACATCACCTTCATATACGCCACAACACAATGGCTATGACGAAAGACGACACCGTCATATAGCTAAAACTGGTTTGACTCTTCTTCACCAGGCATCCTTACCTCTATCTTTCTGATGGCATATTTTTCAAGCTGCCACTTAATTGACTAATCGCCTACCTACTCTGAAACTTGATTATCAATCATCATTTCAGAAGTTATTCGGTACTGCTCCTAACAGAACCAAATTACGAGTCTTTGGATGTCTCTGCTTTCCATGGTTGCGGCCATATAAAAATCACAAACTTGTGCATTTTTATTGGTTACTCATCGAACCAAAGTGCCTATGAATGTTATAAACCTGAATAAAAAAGATTTTCCTCTCTCGTCATGTTTAAGTTATGGAGTCTACCTTCCCAAGTTCCTCCTATCTCTTGCAATCTTCCTCTATCCAAGCCCCACGGAATGATGCAGCAAACACTGCTACCCATTTCACACTACCAGTTGCATCACCTATGAGAAAGTCTTCCCCTTCCACTTCTCCAAATACGGACACAATTGCTTCTTCTCCTCTGCATAGAGACTCTGCCCAAGGCGCTGCAGATCCTTCAGCCTCTTCTCCACCATGCCGAACAGACACTCAATTAGAGCAATGTCTCACATGTAAACATCCCATGAGTCCATGACCTCACGGTCTAAAAATAACATTTATAAACCTAAACGAGCCTTTGCAGCAACCAAACACCCTATTAGTCATTGAGTTAAATTTCACAAGTGGTCATATAACTATATCTTTTTTCACTAAAGTCATGTAACTTTGTTTTCTCATACAAAAATCATATAACTATGATTTTTTTCACCAAAGTCATATAACTATGTTTTCTCACACAAAAATCATAAAACTTTTACTAATTCACACAAAAATCATAGTGATTGGAAAATATAATTTTTTAGTAGTATTTTCTTATTTTGTGGTTTTCTATTTTTTTATTTTCAGTCTAATAAATAATAATCCAATTAAAATAGGGATGAGCCAACACGACCTGGCCTACCAAACCCAATACTCATATATAAAAATTAATATAATACTAAAAGTGAATAGTAAATCCTTCAAAACATGATACTTTTACCTTTTATTTTTCTTTTTAAGATTTTTATTCAAATCGATAGCATTTTTATTTCATGTGCTCTCTAATTATACCTTTTATTTCCTGATTTTTTTGTCATAATCTCATGCATTCCGAACTCAGTTTCTTATGGTGGAAGAATTCACTTTTAGTATTATCTTAACTTACGTATTGGTATTGGATCAGGCTAGGTTGGGTGATTCCTTTTTAAGGGAAAAATATGAAATTAATCGGCCGGCCGAACTAATTGCATTTGCTAACCAAAATATATATAGAATGTGTATATTATATGTATATAATACACAAATATATATACAAATATTTTTATCGGCTATTATTTTTAGGAACGGCTAAAAATATACTCATATCTCTTCTATTTTAATTGGATAGTTATTTATTAGATTGAAATAAAAATATAAAAAAAAATAATATAAGAAAATACTACCGGAAAATTTATTTTGATTTTTGTGTGAGTTAGTGAAAATTTTATGATTTTTGTGTGAGAAAACAAAGTTATATGACTTTGATGAAAAAAAGTCATAGTTATATACTTTTTGTGTGAGAAAATAAAGTTATATGAGTTTGGTAAAAAAAAATCATAGTTATATAATCATTTGTAAAATTTACCTCTTAGTCGGTCCATTGAGCCATCATATGTAACACAAGCCATCAAAAATTCTGATTGGAGAGCAGCAATGTCAGAAGAATTTAACGCTCTTGTTAAGAATGATAGATAGGAGCTTGTCCCTTTTCAGCCTCATTTCAATATTATTGGATGTAAGTGGATTTTCAAATAAAGCGATATGAAGATGGAACCATCAGTCGCTATAACACACATTCAGTAGCAAAAGGCTTTCATCAACTATCTGGGCTCGACTACCAGAGCATATCCAGACCTGTTGTCAAAACAACTACCATCAGAGTAGTTCTATGCATTGCTTTACAGTTTGGGTGGAAGGTCATACAACTTGATATCAATAATGCCTTTTTTCAAGGCTCATTATAGGAAGAAGTGTACACGTGTCAGCCACATGGGTTTGTTGACTCTACCAGGACATCTCACATTTGTAAATTGAAGCAAGCAATTTACGGATACCCCGAACTGAGCGAGTTTATTCGCGCTCTTGGTTTTGTCCGATCCCACAGTGACGCATCTCTGTTCATCTATGTGCTATATCCTTTGTTATTTTTTGGTGTATGTTGATGACCTGTTGATTATGGAAAACGCCGATCAGTTTCTGGCCAAATTATGACCTATTGATTATAGGAAACTCCGATCAGTTTCTGGCCAGTCTAATTTCCTCTCTCTAAAAGGTTAGTGGAACTCAACCCAACAACCTAGGGGCTTTGCCTGTCACAACACAAGTTTATCATGGACATTCTTGACAGATTCAATTTGAGTGGTGCCAAGCATGTTGCCTCTCCTATGTCCACTTTCGTTGAATTGAAATTGAAAGATGGCACTGACTTTGTCAACCCCAAAGCTTATCAGCAGTTGGTTGGCTCCTTACAATATCTTAATCTTACTCGCCCTAATATTTCATACAATGTTAACAAGTTGTTTTAGTTTATGCAGAATCCCATTACCACAAACTGGCAGGAATTTAAGCGAGTGTTGGGATATCTTGCTACCATTTACCATGGTCTTTATCTCAAGCGTGACTCTTCTTTAAATCTTCAAGCCTTTCTGATGTAGATTGGGCAGGAAATTTGGCCTATTGAAACTCCACATCAGCCTATATTGTCTAGCTTGGCAGCAAATCCTATTTCTTGGAGCTCCAAGAAACAAAAAACTATAGCTCGTTCATCCACAGAAGCGGAATGCTCCTGAACTTGCTTGGGTCTAACCCTTAGTTCATGAATTACGTCAATGTCCATCCTCAACCCCCACCATCTTGTGTGACAATATTGGCACGACTTATGCTTGTGCTAATTCTGTTTTTCACAGCCGCATGAAGCATATTTTTATTGGTTTTCATTTTGTTTGCGGCAGGGTTGCCAAGGGTCAACGAACCATGTATCCACGAAAGACCAATTGGCGGATGCATTGACTAAACTGATATCCAAACAAAGGCTTGAGCTTCTTCGGACCAAGATCGGCGTATCCATGGATCCTCTGTCTTGCGGGGGCGTGTTAGTGATACTGCAGATACAGAAAATAAAAAGAAATCGAGCAGCAAATCTGCATTCAATCAGAATCTCATTGACTCCTAATTTAGCAACCATATCAAATTAGTGATTGTAATTGCTGTACATATCACAAATCTCTTGATTTTAGGAATTGTATGAGATTCTCCATTGATTGTAATTGTGTGTATATATATATTTGGAGTCAGCAGTAATGGAAATCAGAATTCTCATTCTCACGTAGCAAGCTCTTATAGCTAACTCCACTTGGTTGGAAGGGGAAACTATGAGTTATGTCGAGCTTCTCAAATAAGAGGAATTTTGATCTACTTGTATTTACCCCATCTATTGCTGAGTGGTCTTTTACTGATCTAGGTGCACCTCATGCTTAGACAGGGTGGTTTTTCTATAACTTGAGTAACTTCCTCAATCAACATTTGGATATATCATATTTTACTTTGAAGCATAATTATGTGTGCTTTATATTTGCTTATAACTTTTCTACTTAATTATAATGCCAATCTATGTTCAATTTCATGTAAAAAGGGTAATCAGGTTCAAGTTATAAGGGTAACCTAGTTTTAGTTTAAAACTACCAGTTCTACTGCTGGACTTTTAGCCTGCCGAAGTTATTTCTTAACTTTTTCTGGTATTGCACCACCAGTGATTTCCAATCTGGCTGATCACTCTGAATAGATTGAGATTGATCGATCTACATCTATTGGCGTAATCCTTAATGCGTTGAATGCTCAGTGAGACAAGCATCAATACTTCCACATTTGGATCGACTGAAAAACAATAATTTTATATTTCCACAATGATCTTCCCCGTGGCATGTCCATCAAGGCTCTTGGCCAAAGAATCTTGTGCCTTGCTTAGAGGATGCTTGGAGTCAAATACAGCCTTAAACTTCCCTTCCTTTGCCAACCGGACAAGCAAGTTCAGTTCCTTATCTCCTTTAGGAATCAAAATCAATGGCAGCAACTGCTTTATGGAGAAGGTCAGTTTTTTCAATACATAGGTGCACATTGAACTAGGCCCCGGAGTCAGATCAATGACCTTGCCTGTGTCACTCAAATTAGGCTCAAATGTTGACCAGGAAATTCCTCTAGCACAGTGAACCACTACATCATATTTCTGGCCTGATGGACTCTTAAGAGCTGCTCCTTCTGGCTTCGTATAATCAAGAACCTCATCTGCGCCCAAACTCTTTACAAATTCAATGTTACGAGCTCCACATGTCCCTGTAACATGAGTATTACCTAGCTTTGCCAATTGAACAGCATAGTGTCCAACACCACCCGAGGCAGCCGTGACAAGAATATTTATACGCGGTCCACTTCCGTCTAGTTTGAGTCCAGCAACATCAACAAGGGCCTTGTGTGCTGTAAGGGCAGCATTTGGAAGACATGCACCTTCAGCAGCCGATACCTCTTCTGGCCTTGGAACAGTCAAGCTCTCCTTTGCGACTGCATACTCAGTCAATCCGCCTCCTATCTGTTTTTAAGCACACGTAAAAATTTATGTTTTGTGCATCGACATTTTAAAGAATGTTTTCACTGTCAAATTAAGCTGACCTAGAATAATATGCAAACCTGAAAAATAGTGTAATAACTTGTAATACCCGGTTAAATTGCACTAATAGTGTAACAATTCTTTACACTTAACTCATCATGTTAAAACAAAAAGAAACATCAAGTTGATGACGTAAGTACTTTGGAATAATATATAGCAGCAGACAATTCTTTTCTTGTGACCTAAATGTAACTGTAGAGCCCACCAGCTACAAAAACAATGCAAGGAGAACACGCTGAAAACTGCACAACTTTGTCACCAGCCTTAAATTTCACAACATTGGGCAACTTCTACAACCTCCCCTGCTACATCAGTACCTGCACTTCACAATGTCAGTATTAAAAGTGCATATTATTAATAAGCAAGAAGGGCGCCTAATGGTGTGTCCTCATTTTGTATTCTGAAGAAGAGATTATATGTCATAAATTATTGAACTTACCAGGTATTATGGGAAATTTGCGAGGAATAAAAGGATGAGCCACACCTTTCTGAAATCTCAAGTCTACTGGATTTAAGCTTGTTGCTTCCAACTTTAGCAACACCTCATCCTTCTCCGGAGTAGGCACTGGAACTTCAACATGCTGCAACAAGCGCAATACATGTGCATAAATCAAATTTGGATATTTCCTGTGCATTCGTCACTGTACAAATACTTACACACCCAAATATGTACCCCTTCCAGGGTACGTAGGCTTTATTCATGTCATAAAATGGAAATCGAAATTTTTATGCTCGAGTTACTATAGTATAAAGGGCTTATGGTGAGGTAACAAGGTTTTGATGGAATAATTAAAGTGCGCGCAAGTCGACCGAACATCATAGAAAATAATAATAATAATAATCATATATAGGGAGTTTCCATTCAAAAGAAATGGAGAGCAAATACCTTCAAGCCTGCAGCCCCGCTTCCAAAAGAATCGTACTGGACTGCGTGCATTAGCTTTGTCAAAATCCTCGCCATGATTGCTGATTTTTTCATTCAAACTAATTTCACTTCGCCATCCTACTACTTCAGAAGCAGTATTTAAACTGAGATTGGTTATGGTTGATAATGATAACCATAGGAGGACCAACAATATTTAATAGGTGATATCTGACAATTCTAATGGTTATGGTTGATAATGATAAGTATAGGAGGGTAGCTTCAACAATTCAAAATACCACGCCCCAGGAATGCAGCAGCACCAACAGCAACAGCCTCAACCTGGAACACCTGTGGAGCAGAGCAGTCCTGAACTTTTCACTAATCTTGTTTGCTTTTTTGCAGGTGTCCTTTCCCTATAAACTACCCAATTCTTTGTTGACTCTTCAGAGTGTGGTATTAGCTTTTATGCTCATTCTACTGGAGGTACAACAAAGAATTGATGTAGGTTATTGGAAAAAGAAAGCCAATCCATCAAGCCACACAAAAGCTCATCACAATCACATACATCAACACCACAACTTTAACCAACCCTGCTACCACCAAGTATACCCAGCAACTCAATCCTTGGGCATGACACACATCCACCTAAACACCACTCACTTTGCTGCACCAACATATCAATTGATACCATTAACCCACCCCAACACTGGAACACCACACATAACCAGAATCAACATCAGATCTACCACCTTTTGCTCCTCATCAACAACACACATCACTCAATTCTATGCCTCAGTCAATCTGAAGGCAATCCAACAGAATTCCACACTTGAGCCCAGTTATTTGGATCAGAGCAAATCTGCCAAGTTTCTCTGTAACTCTTTGCTCTTTTCTGCAGCCACCTTCCCACAAGAACTGTTCAAGCAACTGCCACATTCTCAATGTGTGATATCAACAGTTATACTGTTTAGATCATTGAGGAGATGCCAATTGCACAGACCAAAGCAACCTATGTCACTTTTGTCATCTAAACAACACCAGCTCTATCCTCAATCCATCTGGAGCAGCCACTTCCAGCAATTTGCTTTTGTACCCCAAGTTCACATCCACAAAGGCTACAGACAGATGACCAGAAATGAAGACATGGTCATCTGTGCCATCACTGAAACCAATAACCTTTTCTGTCTAATCTGTTCGATGAATTTTGCAGATACCCTGGATTGGTCCAGTTTATTGCTGCAGTTGCAATGTGTGGTATCAGCATTTTCAATGCCCACTCTGTTGCAATTGCAGCAATCTTCTTGGATCTCCGCTTTTGTTCTTGATTACTGGGCTGACATAATGCAGCCTCACAGGAGCAGCCACAACATTAGGGGTTCAAACCTAGCTCTCTCATGCGCTAACTCAATATACACCTCATAAATGGAAGAGGATAGGTGCACAATGCAGCACGTAAGGTCACAGCAGCCACCAGTTCAACTACAGATATATGCCACATATGTAGACTCTCAGCAGGAAAATCTTAGGGGCACAAACCTATCTATCCTGTACTGGCTGCTCATCATGTCTCAGCAGCAGAAACACACTCAGTGCACCAACATTTCCAGGAGCCAGAAGCAACCACCTCAACATGCAAGGTTCAACACTTATTGGAAGATGAAAGCAGCACAATGCTCACTCTTTTTTGTCAAAAATATCAGACAGAATCAACACTACTGCCCAGTTACATGGGCTTTTTTGTTAGCCATCTTCAACTTGGTTCTTTTTGCTCTCAATGTCAAAGCAAATTTGAAGATAGTTCTTACCTGTTTTTTGTCACACCCTTTAGGAAGCTTCTACACCTTTACTAGATGCAGAACTCATTGTATCTAGAGGATGTTTCTTCAAATCACTTAGTAGATTTAGGATCATTTGTGCATTTTTGTATAGTTGACTTAGGTTAACTAAACTTTGTTTTTTTACACACAATTGTCTATCACTGCTATGGGATAGACAATTGGTACTTGATCATAGGTCTAACTCACCATAGTCGTTTAGGTTTATCTGGTTATCATGGTTGGATAACCAAGTGTACACTCAATCCTTTTTGGGAGGTAAGGTCTATGTCTCCTTCATTGTTGTATTTTACTCTTTTATTTATGAAAATTAACCCTAGGCACAATGCCTAGTGGATTTGGAGGGAAAATAAAAACTGAGATTGGGAACCAACACATGTTGAAAGTGGTGCTAGTTAGTGTTTCCTACGAACGCTGAAGCAACTATTCTAAGTTTTCAATTGTTGAAAAGTCATGCTAGTCAGAGTTTCCTTCTTTCCTACTACTTGCCTAGGTGAATAGTCCTTTATAGTCGTGGCATAACGATTATCAGTTGTTACAAAACTAGCTTAGTGCATTGACTAGTCGAAATATCACTTGTTGGCGTGTTGGAGTTTTGTACCTTGAGTATTAATTATTGCGAAGAGATCATATTATGGATTGTCAACCAATTGAATCCATTTTCTTGAAGATCATGATGTATACAAATGTAAGCATACAGACAAATGTAAATAAAACAAACATATTAAGATTGAAGAAAGCTATTGTATTTCATTTATTTCATTGCTGGATCGTTGGGCCTATCTAAACAAAAATTGACATTATCCAACTACATGTTTATTGAGATTATTACCATATTTAACGATTAACCACTTTCTGTATGGTTATTTCCTTGTAAGGTAAGCTAGTCTTGTAATAACAGTTAATAGTTAGTGAAGGTTAGGAAAGTTATCTAGTGCCAGTTGTATGCCAGCTGTATTGGTATAGCATTGTGTATATATAGGAAGTTACAGACAATTACTAAATTGAATATTCGTTTTCTCATTCACGTGCGGGTCTATCTCCAGAAGGTTCTCTCCAGATTTTGGACCTCTACTAATTTCCTCCATTAGAGCTCTCTCTGAGCTCAATTGTGTTGTCTATATTTCAATTCTCAATATGGTGTGAGAGCGAGTATGCTCAATTCTCGGTCCATTTGCTGATTACATCCAGCTGTTCTTAGGTTTTAATCTATTGTCGTGAAGAATCGGAGGCCGCGATATGAAGAATTAGGGCTTTTCAATTTTACCAATTTCTAGCTGTTTACTGTTCTAATCTGCCCTAGAATCGCATATGCAACAATAATTTGTAGTATCGATGGCTAAAGATAAGGAAGTATTGGATTCCACTAGTCCGTTGTACATGCATCCATATGAGATATGCCTGGACGATGCTTTTTTCCAGTAGCTTTTGATGGAACTGGATTTCGATCATGGAAGAGGGGAGTTCTTCTAGCCCTCTCAGTGAAAACAAGTTCGGTTTTGTTACGGGAAAGTGTAAGAGGCCACCAGCTGATGACGACTCGCTTGATCAATGGAAACGGTGCAATGATATGGTAACATCGTGGATTCTAAACTCACTCTCTAAGGATTTAGCTGATGGTTTGCAGTATGTATGCAAAAGAACTCTGGCAAGAGTTAGAAGATAGATATGATCAAACAAATGGTGCAAAATTGTACCAACTTCAGAAAGAGATTAACGATTTAAGTCAAGGAGCCCTCGACATCACTGGATACTACACAAAATTGAAGAAACTATGGGAAGAGTTGAATACTTTTAACTCACATGCTTAGTGCAGTTGCCAATGCACTTGTGGAGCCAAAGCAAACATACATAATGCGGAGCAAGATAGAAGATTAATCCAATTTTTTGATGGGATTGAACGAAGTGTACACGGTAGTGAGAGGAAGTATCTTTACGATGAACACTTTGCCTACCATTGCCCAAGCCTTCTCGATTCTCATTCAGGAAGAGAAGCAGAGAGAAGTCCGACCACATAATCAGTTTGTGTTAGAATCTACCTCTTTGAATGCGAGTGGACCAGGAAATAAAGGCTTTAGAACCAACTACATTCAGAATATGAGAACTGCTAGAAATAATGGATACAAAGGCACTTATCCTCCAAGTAAGCCTCGAACTTTCTGTGATTACTGCAAGAGGCCAGGGACTTCACGGATAACCTAAGAACAACAACAATAAAGGCAACAGAGTTGCAACAAATGTGTTTAGTGGACCAAATAATGAAGCAAACACTACATAGAATGAAGCAAACCTACATGGAGAAGGTCGAATAATGCAACATCTGACTAAGGAGCAATATGGGCAGTTGCTTAACATACTGGAGAGCTTTCAGGCTGATAAGACAGGGAAGAGTTTATGGAATGCTAGCATGAGTAGTGGAGATGTAAATTTTACAGGTAGTGTGGCTTGCTCTACCTCTAATGAATCTGGTAATCAATTATATGAAAACCTTAAATCAGATGCTGACTCGTTGATCCTCGACTCTGGTGCAACAAACCATATGACCTATAATAGGATTCTATTGACAAACACTAAAACCTTAGTTCACCCTTTCCTCATTTCTTTGCCCAATGGGTATGAAGTGAAGGTAATTGATTGGTGATGTCATGCTCAGTCCCAATTTTGTTCTAAGAAAAGTCTTGTTTGTACCTAGTTTCAAATTTAATCTGATTTCCATTCATTCCTTGATTGCAGCTTGATTGCATCATCATATTTACCAAGTTTTCATGTCTCCTTGTACTGGGCCTTTCACTGAAGAGGCCTCTGGAGATTGGCAAAGCCAAAGGCAACCTCTACTTCCACTGTAAAGATTACCACAAGAGTACTCCTGTTTCTGATTCTACACCTATCACTCATGCTATTTCTCACACTTGTCATTCGACATCTAGTCTTTCCATTCCATATGATGAGTATAATAAGAATAATGTACAGTCTCATTTGAATTCTGTTATGAAAGAACCTATTTCAGCTAGTACAATTGAGTGTTCTACATCTAGCATACCTCTTTCTGATGAGAATATTGTGGAACTTTTATGGCAAAATAGATTGGGGCACGTACCTTTTATTAAAATGAAAATTATCTCTTCCATACCAATTATTTTTGCACCCAAACAACCCTTCATTTGCAGTCTGTCCAATGGCTAGGCAGGGCAGACTACCTTTTCCTTTAAGAACCACTTTACCAAAATCTTTGAACTACTACATGTTGACTTGTGGGAACCCTATCATGTTTTGACTCATGAAAAATACAAATACTTCATTACTTTTGTGGATGATTATAGTAGATGTACATGGACACATCATCTAAGTTGCAAAAGCAATGCCCTTCAAATCCTCGAAGCCTTCAATGCCATGGTAACTAATCAGTATAACACTTCTATCAAAGGTTTTAGAGAATATAATGGCACTGAGTTCACTAGTGCAGAAGCCAATTCTTTTTTCCAAGCCAATGGCATTCTTCGCCAGAAAACTTGCCCTTACACACCACAACAAAATGGTGTGGTGGAAAGATAACACAAATACTTGCTAGAAACAGCTAGAGCATACTATTCCAATCAAAGTTACCTCTACAATATTCGGGAGAGTGTATTCTCACATCCACATACCTCATAAACAGATTATCATCCTCTTGCCTAAAAAACAAGTGTCAATTTGAAGTGCGGTATGGAAAAAGGCCCAATTATTCTTATCTCAGGAGCTTTGGTTGTCTTTGTTTTCCAACTATCCTGAAAACTCACAAGGATAAGTTTGAGCCTAAGGCTACACTTCATGTGTTTGTTGGTTACCCTTTTGGAACCAAAGGTTACAAAGTTTTGGATCTAGTCACAAAGAGAATTCATGTCTCCAGAGATGTAAAGTTCTTTGAGAACATTTTCCCTTTTTGTCTGTCTCCTAAGTCTGCTCCTTACTTTTCAATCCTTATATTTCCTCCTCCTTTCCTTTATCAAAATTGACTATACCAGAGAAAGTTTCTACATTTGCTGATCCTCGATTGCATCTGATTCATCACCTTGACACAACAGTCCATTATCACCCACACTCACTCCTAGGAATGATCAACCTAGTCCTGAACAGTTCATTCCTTCTTCACCTGTTTCACTCATTCAGGATCACAGTGGTGGCTCTTCTAATCCGAATAGTCTATCTGATTTCAATCAACACTCTCATTCCTTGCGTCTAGAACCAACCTGACCACCTAAGACACATAACACCAGACCACCTAGGACACATCAGCTTCCTACATACCTGAAAGATTATGTTACTCACTTCCCAATGTCCAGCCCAGTTACAATGATTCTCATAGTTCATCTTCCTTCTTCTTTCAGTTCTCTTACACTTGAGTTGTATCCTGTTTCTCTTAACACTTTAACCACTGAGAGTCAGTAGATGATACAGGGTATATCACATGATTGTGAACCTGGTTCTTATGGGGAAGCAGCTGCATTTCCTGCTTGGCAGGCTGCAAAGAATCAAGAGTTTGAATCTCTTCATGCAAACAATACTTGGGATTTGGTACCCCTCCCCGTTGGAAAAAAGGCAATAGGGTGTAAGTGGGTGTACAAAATCAAACATAAGGCAGATGGAGTATTTAAAGATACAAGGCAAGATTGGTTGTGAAAGGGTATATTCAAGAAGCTAGAGTGGACTATACTGAAACATTTCCCCAGTTGTCAAAATGACATCAGTCAGGGCTTTGATAGGGATTGCTGTAAAGAAAGGATGGGAGATCTACCAATTGGATGTTAATAATACATTCCTTCATGGTGATCTTCATGAAGAAGTGTATATGCAAGTGCCTCCAGGTTTACTTGTAGACAAGCCAGGGCTAGTGTGTAGATTGAATAAATCTCTATATGGTTTAAAGCAAGCTAGTAGGCAGTGGTATGCCAAATTGACTGATGCACTTTGTTCCAGGGTTGTGAACACTCTATGTTTGATTATTCTTTATTCTACAAGAAGACATGATTTTGTGGTGTTTGTAGCAATTTATTGAACGATGTTCTTCTCACAGGAACACACTTGGAAGAAATTGAGTCCCTTAAAAGTTTTCTGCATGAGACATTCAAGATCAAAGATCTTGGTAGGTTGCACTACTTCCTAGGGATGCAAATTCTTTATATGCCAACTGGAGTATTGATCACTCAAAATAAGTTCACTATGGACTTACTATCTGAATATGATTGTATGTCTTACACTCCTTTGTACTCACCTCTTGATCCATCACTCAAACTGAAGCCCGATGAGGGTACCCTCCTGACTGATCCCACACATTATAGAAAGTTGATTGGCAAGCTGAATTTCCTTATCAATACCAGACCTGACATTGCATATAGTGTCCAACACTTCAGCCAGTATATGCAAAATCTCAGAGATTCTCACTTGAAAGCTAATGTCCATGTGTCGAGGTATTTAAAAGGGTGTCCTGATCTGGGGATCTTCATGAGCAACAATTTGGATTATAATGTGAAAGCATTCTGTGACTCAGACTGGGCAGCATGCCTGAGTCTAGGAAGTTTATTATTGGTTACATTGTTCTCCTTGGTGACAGTCCAACCAGTTGGAAGTCTGATCCACAGTCTCCCTTTCATCAGCAGAGGTAAAGTACAAGTCTTGTGGGAAGGTGGTAGAAGAATTGGTTTGGTTGATCAGATTACTTAATGAGTTGAATGTTCCTTTTATCTCTTTCATTACCCATTTTTTGTGACAGTCAGGCAGCTCTACACATTGTTAGAAATCTACTTTTTCATGAGCGCACGAAATAGATTGAAGTAGACTGTTATTTTGTGCACGACAAGCTGTAAGAAAGGCTCATCTATCTACATCACATCTCCACTCATGACCAATTGGCTGATATCTTCACTACATCTTTGACTGGGGCCAAACATTCCAATCTTCTTAGCAAGTTTTCAGTGACTTCCTCCCTTCCAACTTGATGGGGGTATTGAGATTATTACCATATCTAACGATTAGCCACTTCTGTATGGTTATTTCCTTGTAAGGTAGGCTAGTCTTGTAATAGCAGTTAATAGTTAGTAAAGTTTAGGAAAGTTAGTTAGTGCCAGCTATATGCCAACTGTATTAGTATAGCGTTGTGTATATATAGAAAGCTACAGACAGTTACTAAATTGAAGATTCATTTTCTCATTCACGTGTAGGTCTTCCTCTAGAAGGTTCTCTCCAGATTTGGGACCTCTACTGATTTCGTCCATTAGAGCTCTCTCTGAGCTCAATTGTGTTGTCTATATTTCAATTCTCAATAATGTTTATACCGTTTCTAATCAATTGTGTGAGAGATTTAGAAGAAGATCAGGTCGGCGGAAAATCATGTACAGCTTATTGTATTGTATATGGATATCTTGAGTCTCTTTTTATGTGGCCTGGGAACTATAAGCTGAGGACTAGATGGTAGTTGAATAAGTGGTAGACTTCCGTTGGCTTAAACGCTCCGTTGAGCCGTGTGGTCCATACCTATTAGAAAATAAAAGAAAAAGGAAACAAAAATAAAAGGGAAAGAAATGGTGGAAAAACAAGTTTGGGATGAAATAGAGACTTGGCAACCAATTTGCGCTTCCAATCTTTTGATTAGTTAATTTGGGCGGCCGGGAGCTTCATCTTTCATTTCTAACACACCAATTTCATGGAAACATATCTGAGAGTTAAAGAGCAGTGTGAGTTATTCACACACGGTGTAATTTGTAAGAAAAAATAAAAAAAATTGAGAAGTATCATAGTAAAGTATGTAATTTTAAAAACAAGTGTTATATTTTTGAGTATGTGGTGATTTTTGGAGTATTTACTCGGGACAACAAATGTAAAATTTCTCATTATAGTGGATTACTTTGCTCCTCTTGAGCTCATGCTTTTTCTAATATTCAGAAGGATTTTCCACGTTAAAATCTTTGTGTCCTTGTTGTTCTTTTTATTCTTGTTGATTATCGCATTATAGTGCTACTTTATTATTTTACTATTATCACTGTGAATATTATTTCTATGCACCATTTATTCCCAACAACTTGTATTAGAGCGTAGATTCTACTCATTTACCGAATACCGTTCACAGTTGGTAATGCCATAATCAGTGAAAAATAATTCTGGAGTAAAGTACGAGGTAGCAAAATTCAATAGAGATAGAAGTTTCTCAACATGGCAAAAAAAGATGAGGATCTGCTCATCCAACAAAGGCTATACAAGATACTAGACGACGATGACGAGAAGCCAAAATCCATGAAACCAGAAGACTGGGAGGACATGAATGAAAAGGCTGCTAATGCAATCAGGTGGCACTTATTAGATGATGTTGTCAATAACATCACTGATGAGGAGAGTGCATATAGCATTTAGACTAGGCTGGAAAGTCTTTATATGTTCAAGACCCTGACAAATAAATTTTATTTGAAGAAGTAGCTGTACGTCCTACATATTTGTTTACCCGTAAAATGGTACAGTTGAATTTATACGTGGTTTCTAGACAAATGAATTAATTCGATTTTGAAATAATAAATGAATTGAATAAATATGTAATACTTAGTTTTGAGATGAAAATAAAATAGCAGAAACAGTAGTTCCGGGAGCAAGGCTTCCGGGCACAACAGTGATGAAATCAAAAAGCAGAGGATAAAGTTGTATAAACTCTTAATATGTTATAGCGTAAGTTTGTCAGAAAAATCGTATCCTTTACAATGATAACAGAGCTCACTATTTATAGCAGTCCCTAGAGAACAAGGTCCTAGGATCATGCCCTTCTTTAATGTCAATTATGAGGGCCATTAAAGAACGGTGGGCATGAATGAAAAATTCTTAAAGTAACGGGCAGTGTACTAAATCTGTAGAATATCTCCATTAGATGTTGTCGGGTGGCAGGCATTTATTGCATCTTTATGAGCATCAGTCTTTCTGGTAACAAATGGAACAGTTGTCTTCGGTTTTAGCTATCCTCTGCCTTCGGCTCGACGTGTCATTCTCTAATGCAATCTCTTAACATATCATATTTTACCCTATACATAGCCCCCTACTTTCCGGTGACATAACTTTGTGTCACTAGGAAGTTGGTAAAATATTCTTTTTGGCTGTCTCTCCGCATTTAATGCCCCGAACACCCGTCATCCCACGATTCAGCATAACCTTTGCCGGTTATCGAGGTAATTACGGCCACAAATTTAGTTGACTAAGCCTTTGCTTATACGCATCAGCCTCCTTTATTCACACCACATAATTCTTCAAACTCTCTCAAGCTCTCTTCATTCAATTTGCGCTCTGTTCTTCAACCATTCTTTAATTCTCTTCATAAGAAAAAGCTTTTTCCTTCTTCTCTAACATATAATGGCTTCTTCTTCAAAAAATCTCAATTCCTCAAAGAACAAAAACAAAGCAATGAGGTCACTCCCTTTACAGTGAGCACCATCATCCTCAGAAGTCTTGTCACAACTAAAGACTTCGAAGAGAAATTTTTTTTTTGCTAGCCCTTGTATATAGGCTGTTAGCAGATATTCTTCTTCCATCCGTCCTTCCAGTATTCCTGTTGTAAAAGACGATTGTCATTTCTAGAATTTAGACATTATTGCTCCTGATCTACCAGAGCGGGTAACCTTACCCAAGAAGGGTTTTACGTACTTTTATACGTATCCCTTCACTTTGGGGACATTTTTTCTAAGTAGAGAGCTTGACTCTGTTATTGCAGAGTTTTGCCTCCACTACCAAGTATGTTTGGCACAGGTGAGTCCCTCCATATAGAGGACGATTGCTTGACTTCGACGCCTGTGCCAAGAAACAGGAGAGGAGCTATCCCTAGCTCATATGATGAACCTTTATTCCCCTAGATCTTCCGTGATGGGATGATTAACTTCAGCAAGCGGGGCCATCATGCATTGATATCCAGTATGGATGATGATAATGACCGTGGGTGGATGGAATGGTTTGTTTCAGTTGCCACCAGTGACATCATCTCAACCTCAGCTCCGTCTTTCCCTGAATTGTGGAACCGCACTCGTAGGTATATAGTTTGCTTTTGCTTATGTTAAGGACCATTCCTCGTCATTATTAACTTTTCTCCCTTTACCTATATTAGCGACTTGGTGGGTTCCCCCTAGGGTTGAGGCTTGGACCAATGGGTTCATAAAATTTTGGACGTCATTACGCCCGAAACCCGCACATGGAAAGAGCTATCCCTGAAATATGGGTGGAAGGCCAAAAATGTTGAACTCATCTTGTCCTTATCTTTTCTTATGAGAAAGTTGTCTGATTCTTCTCTCTTGCTGAATATAGGTTTACCCCAGGGCTCAGTTGTCGTCTCCAAGTGGGGCATTTTGGCTTATCCTTCTTATACGGTGAGGCTGCTGCAGGGCTTTTTCACAAACAGGCATCTCCGAGCCTGCTTCTGGTGCAAGTGCTTCTTCTCGGAGTCCCCGGTAGGAGAACAAGCAACCAAAAAAGAAGGAGTTCCTCCGCGGCTGGGGGAAAGAATAAGAGGGTGAAGAATGCCGCCCCTGAGTCATCTCAGGAAGTCGTGGTGACGAGCCCTTCGCCTGGGCGGGCCATAGATACCATGATGATTGATGATGATGGAGAAGCTAGCGAGGAGGGAGCTTCTCTACATAGAAGACGACGCCCTTCCTCAACTCAACAGACTACTCAATATATTGAGTTAGTTACACCAACCGAGGACGATGCCTCGGCGCTCTGGGGGAATATGAAATGGTGGAAAATGCCAACTCCTATTTTCGGATCCCAGTTGCTGCACCCCGTATTGTAGGGCTGAGTATCGGGTCCTTGTCATCTTCGATTGACGAGAAAAAAGCAACCAGCACTGTATTTGCCGTAGCTTCTTCTCACCCTTCAACACTATCAACTTCATCCCTTTCTCCACCAACTGCTACATCATACCCTTCAACACTATCAGCTACCTCTCACCCTTCTACCTGCAATTACTACATCATATCCACCAGCCGCCTCTCCGAGAAGAGGATGTTTCTCTCCCCTAGTCCCTAGTCTAAGGGAATTTGGGGCAAAATTATAAAGCCCCCTCAAAAGATCTGCAAAGGAGGAGGAGCGTTACTCTCTTGGTCTCCGCCGGATGCAATTTGCTATCCTTCCCGGTGGAACTTGCTAACTATTTGAAGCTTTTGCTTCAGAAAAAGATTGGGGAAAGATACAGGCTCTCTCGGGAGAGTGCTTGTTGAACAACGCCATGCACAACGCTGTAGTGGTACACTCTTCATTTCCCTTGCCATTTCTTCTGTCTTTGATTTAGTAATAACTTGAGTTCGCCTTTCTTATTTTGCAGGCCAATTTCCTTGCTACCGAGGGTCTCCAGAGGTTGATTCGAGAAAAAGAAAAACTTACCTCCGAGGGGAATCAACTTTTGGCTGAGTGGGACCAAACTACTGCTTACCTGTTAGAACTGGAAGCCAAAGCTGCTGAGGCCGTTGTGTTAGGGGCCCGTTTGCAGCAAAGTGAGCAAGAAGTGGAAACCCTTAGCCAAGAGATTGCGCTGCTGAGGGTCCAATTTGAAGAGGCTAAGGCCAAATGGGCTGAAGTCCATAGTGTCGTTCTTGCTGCATCCGATCGTGAGGCTACCTCCACTGAGAGATTGACCAACTTAGAGGCAGCCTTGAATTCCAAAACGAAAGAGCTTGCTGCTGCGGGGGTGAAATATGCCCAATTTTAGGAGAAATATAAGAAGACCATTGAGCATAATAGAATTTTCAGCTCTAGTGGCCGCGAACTCGACGTTAGCCTCAAGTCCATTAGATCCGCTCGGGAAAATCTTCTGCCGAGGTCATCCTACTTAAAGAAGAACACAAGCGCCGAGTGCCTTCCCTCGTTGTTGAAAAAAAATATGTTATGTACAACATGAGGGGAAAAACCTTGGAAGAAGCTAAAGCGGGCGTCATTGACTTTGACGCTGAAATTGCTAAAGCCCGTGAGCTAGAGTGAGCTGCTAAAATGGGTCTCCCATTCTGGCTCCGATTCTGAATCCTTGGGAAGTGAAGAGGAGCGGAGGACGAAGATATTGAAGGTCAAACTGATGAGGGTCAAGATATTGAGCCGATGGCGGATCTACCCACTTCCCCTGGGGGCGCTGATGCTTCTCTTCCTTCGGGTTTCTGAGATACAGCAGTTTAGCTTTTCATTTATTTTCCCAACTTTTGTACTTGTACCATTTTGGCACATTTATTGTGAGTAAAAACATCTTTTACTCAAGTTTTGCATGAGTCTTTCTGCGTTCTTTAGTTTGAACACTTATGCAAGTTTTAATCTTTGTGTTCTTTCTTACTTAAGTGTTTTGCACAAGTTTTACTGTTTGCATCTGATTATGCAAGGCTTTCGAGTGTATTTTCCCTCGAAAGCATTTGGATTTCAGGCATAAGTTATTCGGAAATCAACCCTTTGTCGTGAGGGTTTTTATAAGAGAGGGCTCTCTTATGTTTACGATGCTCTTGAAGAGGACGTCTCCTATTCATTATGACACTAGCATTTGAAGTATTTGTTTAACTTTCAAATGACAAAATCAACTCATCGTTCATACAAGAAAGAAGATCGAAATAAAAGGACTTTACTTTATTCCTTCCATTTTCAAGAAGTATATAAGCATTCGTTATGCTAAAAAGAAATTGCCACTTCTTGTGGCTAACTTATACAACCTGTTTCTACGCGGCTATTTACGCAGTCCTCGGTCCCGATGACAACAACTATATTTTCGGTTTTCGTATTCTGGTCGACGTGGAAGTCATTGTTGCTGTATCTTCATATCATTCCCCCCAGAGTTCGAAAGCGAAGAATGTGAACTGGAACACTGGAAGTTTTGCACCTTCAAGGACTCCACTGATGAATTTCTAGATAATCTTTAGTTCGGTAACAAACTTCACTTCCCCTTAGTAATTTATGCTATCGAGCCAATGACTATCTAACAATCCTCTAGTGGTGAACGGTTGGGTATCCTTTGCTTGATTGCAAACTTAATTTCCCGGTGAAAATTTTGCTATCGAGCCAAAGATTTTCTAACCGCTCCGCGGTGGTTCTTTTCTTGTGTGCCTTGCTATTAAAGGTCTTATTGCTGCTGTTAAAACCTTCTTCGTATTATGCTTTCTATTGCTGCCTTATTGACAACCTTTCCAGAAAAACCAATTGGGACAAAAACTGGACGAAGGGAAAAATAGTGCAGCACACACTTTCAGTACAGGTGATGTTCATGAGCAATAATATCTCTTGAGGTGTGCCACATTCCAGTTGCTTGGCAACTTTTCTCCATCCTGATTCTCCAACTCATATGAACCTTTCCCGGTGGCAGCTAAAACCCATTAAGGGCCTTCCAAGTTGGACCTAGCTTTCCTGCATTGAGTTTCCGGGTGTTTTGAGTTACTTTTCTTAAAACCAAGTCTCCCACTTTGAAATAACGGATGTTGGATCTTCGATTATAATATTTTTCTATTCTTTGCTTTTGGGCTGCCATTCTTATATGCGCCAAGTCCCTACGCTCGTCGAGTAGCCCCAAGTTGATTAACATTGCTTCGTTATTTGTCTCTTCACTTGCTTGGAAATATCTCAAGGTGTGCTCCCCTACTTCCGCCGGGATTTAGGCTTCTGCTCCGTACACAAGGGAGAAAGGAGTTTCTCCTGTGCTCGATTTGGCCGTTGTTTAGTACGCCCATTGCACTCCAGGTAGTTCCTCAGGCCATCTACCTTTAGTTGCTTCCAATCTCTTTTTCAGATTTTGTATAATTACTTTGTTCGTTTATTCCGCTTGACCATTTGCGCTCGGATGATAGGGTGAAGATGTGATTCTTTTGATTTTCAAATCTTCAAGGAACTTTGTGATCTTTGCGCCTATAAATTGTAGCCTGTTATCGCAGACTATCTCTTTTGTTATTCCAAATCTGCAAATTATGTTCTTCCACAAGAAATCAACCACCTCTTCACCGATATTTTGATAAGGACCTGCTTCAACCCACTTAGAAAAATAGTCAGTTAAAATAAAAAGAAATCTTACCTTACCAATAGCCGGCAGCAGTGGTCCGACGATATCCATCCCTCACTTCATGAACGACCATAGAGACAAAGCTGAGTGTAATGGTTCTGCTGGTTGATGTTCCAGCAGTGTGTAGTGTTGACACTTATCACATTTTTGCACGAAAGCTTTAGCGTCTTGTTCCATTCGGGGCCAATAGTATCCTGCACTTACAAATTTTAGTATTAAGAAGTTTGCACCCGAATGATTTCCACATATCCCTTCGTGGACTTCTCGCATAACATAATTAGCTTTGGAGACTCCTAAGCATCGGGCTAGCGAGCCTTAGAAAGATTTCATATACAGTTGGCCTCCTTTGAAGCTATATCACGCTGCTTTGGCGTGCAGCGCCCGTGATGCCTTGGATTCTTTGGGCAACTTCCCGTGTTCGAGATAATCCATGATCTTATTCCTCCAGTCCCAGACCAAATTATTCGTATTCACCTCATAGTAGCTATCTATATCCAGAACCGTCTGCATGAGCTACACTACCGTCCCCAAATCCGATCCCTTCATTTCCGTTGACGAACTGAGGTTAGCTAGTGCATCCGCTTCTGCATTTTCTTTCCTAAAGGATATGCGTAATTGACCACTCCCGAAATCGAGCAAGAAGAGCCTGAATCTTCACTACGTATTATTGCATGCGCTCCTCTTTGGTTTCGAAGATCCCATAGACCTAATTTACCATCAACTGGGAGTCGCATTTGATTTCTATGACCTCGGAATCTAGTCCTAGGCCAATTAGAGTCCTTCAATCAAAGCTTCATACTCTGCTTCGTTGTTAGTCAAAGGGACCGTTCTTATGGCCTGCCTTAGGGTTTCTCTCGAAGGCGTGGTTAATACCATACCAAGCCTGGACCCCTTTACGTTGGAAGCTCCGTCCGTAAATAAGGTCCAAACTCGCAATGTCGATTCTGACACCATCACCGCTTCTTTGGTTGCCAGAGGCAGCAATCCCGGACTAAAATCAGCCACAAAGTCGGCCAAAACTTGTGACTTAATCGCAGTCCTAGGTTTATACTCTATATCGAATTTACTCATTTCGACAGCCCATTTGGCCAATCTACCTGAGAGTTCGGGTTTGTGAAGGATATTCCGCAGGGGAAAGGTGGTCACCATAGCTATCGGGTGACATTGGAAGTAAAGCCTTAGCTTCCGAACAACGACTACGAGAGCTAAGGCCAGCTTCTCCAAATGCGGGTAGCGAGTTTCTGCTCCCGTTAAAATTCTACTAATGTAATAAATGGGAGATTGCGTACCTTCATCCTCACGGACTAAAACGACACTTACCATTACCTCCGGGACTGCTAGGTAGATTAACATTGTTTCACATTCCTCCGAACTTGATAGTAACGGAGGGTTTGACAAGTACCTTTTATAATCTCTCAATGCCTGCTGGCATTCCGGGGTCCATTCGAAGTTATTTTTCTTTTTGAGCAGCGCGAAGAAATGGTGGCACTTCTCTGATGACCGGGAAATGAACCTTCTCAAAGCGGCCAATCTCCTTGTGATCCTTTGAACTTCTTTCATGCTTGACAGCTAGTCGGGATGTCTTCGATGGCTTTGATCTTATCGGGGTTTACCTAAATCCCCCTTTGTGATACTAGAGATCCTAGGAACTTGCCGGAGCTCACCCCCAATGCGCACTTCTCGGGGTTAAGCTTCATGTTATGCTTCCTTAGGATGTCAAAAGTTTCTTGCAAATGCTTAAGATGATCACCTGCATCCAAAGACCTAACAAGCATATCGTCTATATAAACTTCCGTGGTTTTCCCTATATGTTTTTCAAACATCTTATTTACGAGCCGTTGATAAGTGGCTCCGGTGTTCTTTAGCACGAAGGGCATCACATTATAGCAATATGTGTCGAGATTTGTTAGGAACGAAGTCTTTTCCTGATCCTCCAAATTCATCTTAATTTGGTTGTACCCGGAATAAGCATCGAGGAAACTCATTAACTCTTGCCCAACCGTTGCATCAATCATTTGATCAATGTTTGGCAGTGGGAACGAATCCTTCGGGCACGCCTTATTCAATCCCTTATAGTCTACGCACATGCAAAATTTATTGTTCCTCTTAGGAACTACTACTACGTTATCTAGCCAGTCTAGATACTTTACCTCTCGGATCGAACCGATATCAAATAGGTGAGTTACCTATTCTTTGACAAATTTATTCCTGGCCTCTACAATAGGTCATTTCTTTTGTCTTACCGGAGGGATGCTGGGATCCAAGCTTAATTTTTGTACGGCCACTTCCGTCGGGATACCTGTTATATCCTCATGCGACCACGCAAAACAATCGGCATTATACTTAAGAAATTCAATAAATCCAGACCTGAGCTCGGGGTGTAGTCCTGTCCCCAAATGGAATTTCCTCTTCGAGAACTTTTCAAACAATGCAACTTGCTTGAGCTCTTCCATTGTGGACTTTGTTGCGTCTATCTCTTCTGGTACCTGGAAGTATCTTGGCACCTGATAAGATTCCGACGCTTTTTCCCCCTGATTAACTTCACTTGATTCGGGAGCAGGCGCCGGTTCTTGTAATTGCTATACCGCATGCTCCTTCCCTTTGTTACTAGAGACCGAAATCACATTCATCTCCCTTGTCGCCGGTTGGTTGCCTTTTATCTACTTAATCCCTTCGGGAGTTGGGAATTTCAGCAACTGATATGTTGATGGTACGACTCTCATCTCATGTAGCCAAGGTCTTCCCAGAATAATGTTGTAACCCATATCACCATCCACAACCTTGAAAAGGGTTGTCTTCATCACCCCCTAGACATTTGTGGGCAACAAGATCTCTCCTCGTGTCTTTACGCTAGCGAGGTTGAATCCGACGAGGAGTTTTGTGGCCAGAATAATGCTTCTGATAAGCTTGGCTTGCTCCAATACCCTCCATTGTATGATATTGGTCGAACTTCCTAGATCCACCAGAACACGTTTGATTTTAAAATCTAATACATTTAAAGAAATTACCAATGCATCATTGTGCGGTAGCAACAATCCGTCTGCATTTTCTCCCGTGAAAGTGATGTCGTCCTCAGCGAATTCCCGGAGCCTTTTGCCGCGGTTTACTGTTACCTTCGTCTTCTTTTCTGCCGAGAAGGTAACCCCATTAATTTCGTTCCCCCCCCCTCCCCGAAGATCATGTTGATCGTCTGGCGCGGGGGATCTTCTCCTGTTTTTGAGAGCTACGCGTTATCACGATTGCGACCGTAATTGCTCTTGGCCCGGTCACTTAATAATTTCCTGAGATGGCCATTTTTCAGTAATGTCACCACCTTTTCAAGGAGATGTCGGCAGTCCCCAGTCCGGCGGTTATTAGTCCTGTGGTATTCTCACCACAAATTAGGGTCCCTCTGGCTAGGATCAAACCTCATCGGCTTTGAGAATCATGCTTCTTTAATGTTCCTCATAGCCTATACAAACTCTACTACACTAACATTGAAGTCATATTCTGATAGCCTGGGATAGGAAGGATCCCGAGAACCTGACGTTTCTTTGCCCTGCAATGATCTGTTGCTCCGATAATGATCAGTTCTTCTGTCAGTAACAAACCTGTCTGCCAATCGAAAACCTTTGTCGTGTCCTTCGGCCCGTTCATAGGGCAAAACCTGGCCCCTCGAAGACGGTCTATCTGTGTCGAAATCGTCTTTTTCTTTTTCTTTTTTCTTCTCCTGACCTTTAGCCGATGCTGGGAAGCCAATCAGATCATTTTCAATCCTTATCTTGGACTCGTACCGGTTGTGAACATTCGCCCAAGTCGTCGCTTGGAACTCAAGCAAGCTTTCCTTCAATTTCCTGAAAGCATCAGAACTTTTTGGATTCAAACCCTTGGTGAATGCTTCAGCCACCCATTCATTTGGAATAACTGGGAGCAACATTCTTTCCTTTTGGAACCGAATGATGAATTCTAGTAGCAATACAGATTCTCCTTGTGCAATTCTGAATATGTCGGCCTTTCGGGCCTGCACCTTTCTAGCCACGACATGGGCCTTAATGAAAGAATCCGCGAGCATCTCAAAGGACTCTATGGAGTGCTCGGGCAATAACGAATACCACGTCAAGGCTCCTCTCGTGAGAGTCTCCCCAAATTTCTTCAGCAAAACAGACTCAATCTCGTGGGGAGCTAAATCATTCCCGTTCACCACCGTTGTATGGGTAGTAATGTGCTCCTGAGGGTCTGAAGTCCCATCATATTTCAGCATGTCGGGCATTTTAAACCGCTTCGGGATGGTGCCGTGCTTGATTTATGCGGCAACTGAGTATACTTCTTTGAGTCCGGCCCTTTTATCACTGGTGGTACACCCGGGATTTGGTCCATGTAGGCGTTCACTTCTCCAATCGTAAGAGCTCGATTTTGAAAGTATCGCTCTCGTTATTATGACCGGATCCGCTCCCCCGACCCCCTCAAAGCCGACCTCTCCCCTCGGAGTGTTGTTGTTGACCCTCTACGTTGTTTGATTTTTGGGAGCACCAGAAGTAACCAGACCTCGTCCACTCGCGTTATTGGAAGCACCCGACAACGCTTGCTTTAGTTCTGTCATAACCTTATGGCCTAGAATGACTTTTTGTTGCTCCTGCAGGACCCTTACTGCTTCAACAACATGCTGCTCTTCAGCATCATCGGGAGTCGCTTCCCGGAGGTGTCGTAGGTACCGTCTGCCGTAGACTGGCGTGGCATCATTCTTTTCATTACGAGTATCACTGATTTAATCCTCGTACTGAGGTTGGTCTCCTTGGGCCTCAAGATTGTGTGTGTTGTTTCTGTGATTTTTGCTAAGAATAGATAATCAAAACACGTTACTAAAAGAGTCAAGGATCAACTTAATTACATGACTGTCTAGGCCCCATGGTGGGCGCTAAACTGTTTACCCGTAAAATGGTACAATTAAATTTGTACGTGGTTTCTAGACAAGTGAATTAATTTGATCCTGAAATAATAAAAGAATTGAATAAATATGCAATACTTAGCCTTGAGATGAAAATAAAATAGCAGAAACATTAGTTCCGGGAGTAGGGTTTCCGGGCACAATAATGATGAAATCAAAAAAGCAAGAGGATAAAGTTGTATAAGATTTTAATAGGTTGTAGCGCAAGTTTGCCAGAAAAATCGTATCATTTACAATGATAACAGAGCTTATTAGTTATAGCTGCACCTAGGGTACAAAGTCCTAGGATCATGCCCTTCTTTAATGTCAATTATGAGGCCAATTGAAGAATGTGTAACGGTGGGCATGAATGACAAATTCTTTGTAACAGGCAGTCTACTAAATGCTGTAGAATATTCTCCATTAAATGCTGCCGGGTGACAAGAATTTATTGCATCTTTATGAGCATCACTCTTTCCGGTAACAAATAGAATATTTGTCTTCGGTTTTAGCTATCATCTACCTTCGGCTCCACGTGTCACTCTCTTATGCAATCACTTAACATATGATATTTTACCCCATACAATAATGATGGTAGGCTAAAAATACGAGTTTTTGGATACTTTACACCTATTATTTGCTACACTTTAATTGTGTTTGAGCTAAAATATGGACAATTTATACTTATTACGTGTTTTGTATTGTGTAGGAGATGATATTGAGTTAATAACATATTTTGGAGCTAAAATGGATAATTTGAAGCTTTGAAATCTAAGCAAAAGCTTAAGAAATTGAACCAAAATCGCATTCAGGAATTGAGGACCGAGTATGAATAAAAAAGATAAAAGAAAATAATGTCAACGGCTGAAATAAAGCTGCCACGTCACGAGCGGAGAGCACGAGGCGATTAGAGAGCACGACGCGATTAGAGAGAGAAAAGGGCGACTAGAGAGGGAAAGTTCTCATGAGCTGCGATGGCGACGCCGGCCGATACCACCCCGGCTGGCGACCCTACCCCCTCCACCTCCCAACCTCCCGCTACAACTTCCACCTACCCAAAACCCCTCTACTATAGTCAACTTCTCAAACCATCGACACTGAACTCGAACTCGACTGTGAACCCTAGGTCGTCAGTGGCAATTGAACCCATTCCATTCAAGAGAGCTACCTTCTTACAAGGACAACCTTTTGTCAAATTTACAGAAACAGAGGTTGAGCGAATGAATCAAATTGAAGGTCTTCAATATGCAGTATTGGTAAGTTTTCTTATGGTTGGCCTTACATCCAAGAACTTCGTCGATTAATTCCTGCACAGTGTGGAATTAAGGGTGACTGTAATATTGGATTACTCAAAGATAGGCACGTGTTAATTCGATTGACACTGTGGCAAGATTTTCTCAATTTCCCTTCTAAAGCCGTGTATTACTTGAAAGCAAGAGATGGATATGAATACCATATGAGAACATTAATTTATGACTCTAAATTCAAGGAAGGAGAAGAAACCTCAAAAGCGATGGCTTGGATTTCATTTCCCAGCTTGCTGCCAACTTTCTTTGGGAAGGAATGTTTATTCTCACTTGCATCTGCTGTTGGAAAACCACTACACCTAGATATGGCAACTGTAAACAAGACAAGGCCTAGCTGTGCTAGAGCAAAAGTGTTGGTTGATCTTCTGGCTAAGCTACCAAAGAAAGTTAGAATGGACACTGAAAATAAGGCCACTGGTGCAGTGAGAACAGAGTGGATTAATATCCAATATGATTTTATTCCTAAGTACTGTAAACAATGTAAGTTTCTGGGTCATGACATGTCAGAATGCTGGAAGTTGCATCCAGAGTTGATAAATGAGAATACTGTTGAGAAGCCAAGAACTAAAGACAGAGGAAAGGAAGCAGCATCCCTGATGATCCTATCAAGTGGTAAAGTAGTTGGCAACACTGGTTTACAATGGAAAGAGGTTAATTGAGCACAAAGCAAAGACAAGCAAGTAGCATATCAGCCCAAAGGGAGACAGGAGGTAATGCTAGCTAATTCAGATGCTCAGAAATTTCAGACAAAAAAACAAGTTTGATGTTCTGGAAATAGAACAAAGAAAAACCAATGAGCACAACCAGTTGATTGTAATTGAAGAAGTAGTGGGAGAGAAGAGTGCACATGCCTCAATGGCAGCAAAAATAACTTCACCACCAGGCAGCAGCAAGCCTCCACAGTCTACAAAGAAACAGATGGAAAGGAATGAAAGTAGAGATATAGTAGCAGCTGCAGCAGTCAAAGAACCAACAGGCCACTGGGTTAACAGAACCTTTGGAAACAATATCACAACTAATCAATCATGCTAGGACATCCCCCCCCCCCAATCATGTAATTTTATGATAGCAGACAAAGTTGTGGATGAGGCTCAAAGAATTCAACTTAGTGAAGGCAAGCTATGGAGTGAACAAGAAGAGGAAGGATCAGAGGAAGAACAAGTGCCAGTTGGTACAGGCAGTGATGAGGAGTCAACAGATGAAGAAGTGGATCATGATTTACAAAGTGTAAATGGTAAAGAAAAACAGCAGGACACAATGGAGGATACTCACAACAATGTTGCAAAAACCAACAAGGAGATCACAACCTTAGAAGTAATATTGCCCAGCACATTGACACCACTTAAGCTTAAGGCAGTTGCTGCCCAAAATGCTGGAGAGTCTGAAGGTAACAAGCAACCAACATATAGATTGAATAAGAGCACAAAGCTCACTGAGACACAGAACACCTCAACTGCTAAAGTTACGGAACAGATCAAGATTGGAATAACTGGCTGCTCTCCTGAGGTTAGCACAAACAAAGGCCAGCTTATTCACAACACAATGAATACAGAACCAACTCAAGCAGCCCCCAAATTACAAGTGATAGGTCTCAAAAGTGCAACTGGAAAAGAGGAGCAAACAACTGAAACATGGAGAGATCTTGATGAGGAATCTACCACTCAAAACTTAATCAATGTGGCAAAACAAGCAGATGTTTTACCAAAATTGCTGGATGTAGTGAAATTAACTAAAAAAGGCAATAAAAAACAGGGCAAAAACACTCAAAGTGTAGGTGCAGGAGTCCAAACCAGAGGGATCTTATCCAAATCTCAAATTTAATCATGAATGGGATCATTTAGAATATAAGGTCAGTCAATACAATGAAAGCCTTTGAAAGGCTTATCAATATGCACAGACAGTATCACTTCCAGTTCATTGGAATCATGGAGCCTAAGCAAAAAGCCAAGAAATTGGAGAGATACAAAAGGAGGATTGGACTGCCAAAATGTTATGCCAATGTATCAAACAAGATATGGGTATTTGTGGATGAGGATCATGAAGTAGACATAATATATGACCTGGAGCAGCAGTTAACTTTGAAACTGACAGAGGTGGACTCACAAACCTCATTCATTGTCACCTTTATATATGAAAAATGTAATGTCATTGAAAGAATTGAATTGTGGGATAGCTTATACAACCTTGCCAGAGACATGTCACTACATTGGCTTGTAGGAGGTGACTTTAATGTGATATGGGATGAGGAAGAGAAATTTGGAGGACTCCCAGTAACACTGAATGAGATTGAAGAGTTTAGACACTGCTTCAACACTTGCAACCTCTCTGAACTTAGCTTTAAGGGAAGCATATACACATGGTGGAATGGGAGAGCAGAGGAAGATTGCATATTCAAAAGGCTGGACAGATGCTTAGCTAACTGTGCACTTCAACAATGGCTGCCACAACTGGAAGTCACTCACTTGCCAAAGATAGGTTCAGACCATTGCCCGCTGCTACTGACTTGCAACACAAATGCTACACCTATGAAAGCTTTCAGATTTCTAAATTTCTGGATAAAGCACCACAGTTTTAAAGAATTGGTAAGAGAGCATTGGAAGGCAGATTTCACTGGGGATCCTTTCATTCTATTTAACCACAAGCTTAAGAAGTTGAAAAGAGCATTATCAACATGGAGCAGAGCAACATATGGAGACATCTTCCAAAAGATAGCAAGTCTGGAGAAAGTAGTCAAAGTACATGAAGCCAAATTTGAGCTTCATCCTATTGCTCAAAACAGAATAAGGTTACAACAGGTGCAAGCTGAACTGATCAAGTACTTAACATTAGAAGAAGAATTCTGGAAGCAAAAATCAGGCATGACATGGTTTAAAGATGGTGATAGAAACTCCAAGTTCTTTCATGCACAAGTGAATGGCAGAAGAAAGAGGTTACAGATTAGAAGAATTCAGAACAACATGGGCACATGGGTAGAAGACAATGCTGAAATAGCAGATGAAGCAGTCAATTTTTTTAAAACACAGTTTCATGAAGACACCCCCCTACA
>MCJB01004158.1:156388-256017 GCA_002018475.1 Nicotiana obtusifolia
TGAAGACACCCCCCCCCACACACACACACAACATTTGAAATATTGAAGCACATTCCTACACTGGTAGATGATGCAGACAACTGGCTATTAATGCAGCAACCAACAAGGGAGGAAGTTAAGGATGCGGTGTTTGGTTTGAATGCAGAAAGTGCAGGAGGACCAGATGGCTTCACTGGATGCTTTTACCAGTCATGCTAGGATATAGTTGAGAATGATATAGTTGATATGGTAAAAGAAGTCTTTAATGACCATACTCTTCCCAAGTGTGTCACACACACAAACCTGGTGTTGCTGCCTAAGAAGAAGGAAGTACAGACCTTTTCAGACTTGAGACCAATCAGCCTCAGTAACTTCATCAACAAAATATTCTCCAGAGTAGTTCATGACAGACTGGTGATCATTCTACCAAAGCTAATCTCTGATGAACAAGCTGGTTTTGTTAAAGGCAGAAGCATAGTGGAAAATGTGCTCTTAACTCAAGAGATTATAACAGATATTCGACTGAGAACTAAAGCAGGCCTAACTGTTGTAATTAAACTGGATATGACAAAAGCATATGACAGATTGTCATGGCTGTTCCTGACCAAGATACTGAGGAAGATGAGATTTGAAGAAAGATTCATTGGCTTGGTACATGGGCTAGTGGCCAACAACTGGTATTCTGTTATGCTCAATGGAGAACCATATGGTTTCTTTAAATCCACAATAGGAGTCAAACAAGGTGATCCTCTGTCACCTGCTCTGTTCATAATGGCAGCAGAAGCCATGTCTAGAGGACTCAATGCTCTACACTCTAACCTCCATTTCTGTGGATTTGGCTTACCCAAATGGAGTCCCAAGATTAATCATCTAGCATATGCAGATGACACCATCATCTTCTCTTCATCAGATGCCACCTCACTGCAGTTGATAATGGAAGTGCTGACTGCATATTGAAGCTGCTTCTGGCCAACTGATAAACAAGAGTAAGTCTGCAATATACATGCGTCACTCCACCTCAACACAGGTGATCAACAAGGTACAAAGGATCACAGGAATCCTGCAGCAAGACTTCCCTTTTACCTACCTTAGATGTCCAATCTTCTACTTGAGAAGGAAGATGGATTACTACCAAGGTCTTATACAAAAAGTGATGGATAAGCTTCAAAATTGGAAAGGAAAACTACTATCTACAGGGGGCAGGGAAGTGCTTATCACACATGTGTTACAGAGTATGCCAATTCACCTCCTCTCTGCAGTAAATCCTCCTGCCTATGTGATCAACAAACTTCACAAGAAATTGCACAATTCTTTTGGTGCAATTCTGTTGGAAATCCAAGAAGGCACTGGGCCTCATGGAATACCTTATGCTTGCCATGTGAGGAAGGGGTTGCAGGATTTAGATCCCTACATGACATGTCTACAGCATTGTTCTATAAACTACGGTGGAACTTCAGAACAAAACCAAGTTTATGGAGCTCATTCAAGAGCCAAAAGTACTGTAAAAAAACTCAATCCAATAATTGTTCCTTAAAGAGGTGGATCTCACATTCGGACGAAAATGATTGAATGCAGAAGTATCATGGAGCACCAAATCCTCTGGCAACCTAAAATGGGATCTTCATTATTCTGGTTTGAAAACTGGACAGGATTGGGAGCTTTATACTTTTACCCCACCTGAGTTCATATGTGATGAGACTGTACAAAACATATAGGATGTGATAGAAGAAGATCACTGGAATGAGGAGAAGATCAAGGAGATTCTACCAAATGATCTTGCTGCACACGTACTGGATAATATCAAATCACCAGCTATGGCGGGTGTGCTTGATGAACTAGTATGGATGCTTGAAACCAGAGGTGACTTCACTGTCAAGTTAGCTTGGGAATACCTGAGAAAGAGACAGCATCCTTCCAATGCTTATAGAAACATTTGGGTGCAGGGATGACCATTCAAAATTTCTTTCTTCATGTGGAAAGTCTGGAGAAACAGATTACCACTGGATGATTTCTTCAAAAAACTAGGCTATCACATGGCTTCTAAATGCTAGTGTTGTACAGAGCCACAGGAAGAGACAAGACAGCACCTTTTCTTTACATCATATGCTGCAAATAAAGTGTGGAGATACTTTCTTGGTAATGCAGGAATTGATGTACAAGGAATCACCTTTCACCAAGCAGTGACCAAATGTTGGACTGCAGATGTTGTCAATCGACTGAAACTAATAATTCAAGCCTTACCTTCAGTGATTATATGGGAGTTGTGGAAGAGAATAAATAGCTACAAATATGGGGACACAGTCACTATCAACAGGGTAATCTATCAAATTACTTCTACTCTTCAGATGCATATTAAAGTCAGAAAGCCAGGATTCCAAAACATCCCCCATAAATGGCCAGATATAATTGTTATGACGGAACAATATACTCCCACTTTGAAGTACACTAAGGTGATTTGGGAATTCCCCAACCAAGGGAGGATCAAAGTCAACACAGATGGCACTTCCAGGGGCAACGAGTGGAAGCTCCATTGGCTTTATACTGAGAAATGAAGAGGGAGATGTAATACATGCCTACAGTAAGGAGATCAAAGAAAGCACAAGCACAGAAGCTGAGGCACAGGCTATGGTGGAGGCCCTGAGATTCTGTGTCCACAATGAACACCTTCTGATAGAGCTCCATACTGACTCAATGATGCTACTGAAGAGCATTAAGGGAGAATGGGGAGTAGCTTGGTCTATCCAGGAAATTGTTGCAGAAATCAAAGATTTGGTGAAAAAATGCAATGAAACAGTAGCACACACACTCAGGGAAGGCAACAGATTGGCAGACCATATTGCAAATTATGCTCTGGATAATGGGCCTATAGATTGCCATTGCTTTGATGATCTAGACACACAAAGTAGAAGGCTGGTTAATAGTGATAAAAGCCAATGTCCATATCTAAGAGTAAAGGTGGTAGGAAACAGAGGAAATTAACTCCACCAAAGGAAAATGAGCCTACTGGAAATCACAAACACAACAGTAGAGATGCAGAAGAGTGGAGCTGTGACACATCATATACTGGAGTGTTACAACCACCTAAATGGATCAATACCATGTGCTTGAGACCAAAAAATGCTTTAACAAGTCTCTTAACTCTGCAGGTACACAGGTGGAACCAAACAAAGTATGGCACCAGCAAGAAGCCAATGAGAGGCCATGATGAGGAGCAGTCATATGCACTGTTGTTTGCAGGCTCAATGTTATACCTGGGCTGCCACCACAAGCATCATCATAACAATTGTAATGAGGAGAAACTAGATATGTGGATTCAATCTAACATGATGTTTTTGCTTGCAGGACATGCTAGAGGCTGTTATCAACACCTGCTCAATTCTATAACCACTAGCACCTTGAATTCAAGAAGCAGTGAAGTCATTGTGAGAGATTATACTACTGCTAGAGAAGCGATGTGGCATCACATTGCCTCTTTGGTTAGTAGGCTGGATCCCAATTACTCCAAGCAAGCTCAACAAACACATAAACACAATCTCAGCAAAGCTCTCAACTCTGCAGATAACTTGGAGGAAGCCAGATCATTGCTGCAATTGCAATGTGTGATAGTAGCATTTCTAGTGATCAATCCATTGCAATCACAACAATCATCATGGACCCCCCTTGCTAGCATACAACACAGCAATTCAGCAAGCACACTACTACATTACAGCAGCAACACATGAGCAATAAGATGGACATTCTCTGTCAACATAAAGAAATGGTACCTGGTCAGCACACAACTTAGTAGAAACAACAACATGGACTGCAATCACAGAGCCTGCAGCAACTACAGTAGCCAAAAGCACACCTAACAGATAATCAACAGAAACATTACTCTGTAGATCACAAGACCACAAATCACTCAAATCACCATGCAAATCAAAGACAATTGCCATTTCATTAGGAGCAAACAAGAATCCAAAATAACAGCAGCATAAATACCATCTTCACCATTGAACCCAGCACCCTCCACAATACTGTAAGCAGCTTGAAATTGTCCAGATTATTGCTGCAGTTGCAAGGTGTGGTATTAGCACCCTTGGTGCTTAATCTATTGCAACTAAAGCAATCATCTTGGACATTCCCAACCACATTGCAATACTGGAAACCTGACTCTACTCAGCAGCACATCAGCAATCCACAGAGCCAACAGCCATCACAAGAAACTGAAACACCAACAGACTCTCATCAGAAACAGCATAGGAGCAAGGATATACACAGGAGTAAAGCACATCAGCAGCAGCTTCAAGACATAGAAACTCAACCAGCATATTACCAGCAGAGGAAGCACACATACAAGAGCAGCAACAATCCAAGTAAACTATCATGGACTCCCCCAGCACTCACATTCCATAAACATTCAATCAACACAAAGCAGTACATGAGCAAAGATAAGCACAGACAACACTCAACTTAGCAGCAGCTTCAAGTCACAGGAACACAAACTCAAGCCATCATAATTCACAATACCCCAATTATCTCAAACAGCACAGGAACAAGGATCTACATAGGCATAAAGCAAAACAGCAGCAGTCTCAAGACACAGCAGCAGAGTTAATAGAATACCAGCAAACCAGCACCCTCCATCATACTGTACACAACTTGAATAGGTTCAGATTATTGCTGTAGTTGCAAAGTGTCGTATTAGTACCCCTGGTACTCAATCTCTTGGAACTTCAGCAATCATCATGGACACCTCCAACTACAGTGCAACAATGGAAATATGACTCCACTCGGCACCACAGCAATACCAGCCAGCAGACTGGGACAAGAGAAGATAGCAGCTCCCAACTGAACACCAAGCCAAGCAGATTACCCAAAGGAAGACACAGGAAACACACAAACAGTCTACTGCAGCAAGCCCAACACACAGTCAACAACAACAATCACTCCAATTTATAAGTCATCTTCAACTTGGCTTTTCTTTACAAAGTCAAAGCAAAATTGAAGATAGCTCGTGCTCTTTTGTCACTCTTTTTAGAACTCTAGAAATCTTTTTTGGATATCAGATGTACATACAAGGGACCACTTCCCTAAATCACACAATAGAAGCAGGAACACATGTACTTTTTGTATAACTGACCTAGAACAACCTCACTCCGTTTTTGTACATGCGATTATCTATCATTTTAAAATAGACAATCGCCACATTACCATAGGTCTAACACCTTACCACATTTTAGGTATAGTTAGTTATCACACTAGGATGACTAAGTGTATATTTACTATTGTATTGGAGGTAAGGTTTATGTCCCCCTCCACTTTAATATTATGCTTCTATTAATAAAATTCCTATTTAACTAAAAAATAAATAAAATCTGCCACTTCAAGTAACGTTCAGCACCTTATGGCTTAATGTACATCAAAGGTAAAGAATTTTAATTTGGCCACAGGTGTGTTTGGGCACGTGACCACGAGGTGGCAAGTCAAGGTGGAAACAAGCAATTGGTTAAAATTATGTACTTAACCATGTACGCATCACATGGTGTGACACAGAGTGCAATGCGCTAGTGGTTTTTCCGCCCGTTTTTCCCACTTCGATTAAGAGAGGGTAGTTCGGTCCAAGATTATTCCTCCATGGTATAAATACAATGTAAACATATTTTGAAAGGGATATTCGACCTAGGAGAGTTTCAAAGAGCTACCACAACTTGAAAACACAAAATTTCATTAATTCTCTTGCCAACAATCGGTGCATTACTAGAGTTTGTATCGTAAAGTTGTCTTTGATGTTTTCTATGTTCTTAAACTTATTTATGATGACTTTCTCCATATTTATAGAGTAGTTCTTCCCTAAGGTTTTGATGGTTATGGTATTTTGAGTGTTGTTTGTAGATTTAACTCGAGTTTAATTGCATGAATTCGTTTATGGTGCTTTGAATTGATTGCGAATTTGTTCACCACTTTGTTTAATCGAAGAGGAATATTTTGGGTGATTAATTATGCATTATTTGGTTTGATTTGATTTAGCGACTCTTCTAAGTAATCGAGAGAACTTTTTGAATTATTGATTAAACCAAGTTAAGAGAATATTCGAGAGGCGTTTTCCTAAAGACTAGCCCATTAACGTGTTCTTGCATATCTTCACAGTGCTTCACATTAGTTTATTTTGTAGAGTTCAGATTTAATCGAGAGAGGAATCTTGACCTTATATTTAAACTATTCATCAGATGAATTCGTGAGAATCATTAGAACATTAAAAGTGAATTTAAAAAGAGTTAAATCCCGAATAACTATCTTGCACCTATCTTGTCATGACCCTTATTTGTCATATTGCTTGCAATCCGTTTTAGTTCAACCCTCACTCTCTGTGATCAATTTCAATTAGTCGTAATCTTAATTTAGTAGTTATATTTGTAGTAGTAATTACCTCAAATCAAGTGTTGATCATCCTGAATAGCAAGTAACCCAAAAAATTACCCGAACATTATTTAAATCCAATCCCTATATAGACGATAATTTTACTAAACTACCTTTGGCGAGCGAACATTAATTTCGTATTGTGTTTTGCGCTCGTCACATATGAGTGAAGGTGCAAATTTTTTTTCACATGTAAATATGTTTAATAGACCAATTTCCCAGCTTGCCAACCTCAGAGTAAAGATCGAGGAGGAAGATAAAACTATCTAGCTCCTGAACTCGTTGCTATTCTTCTATGATAATCTAGCAATAATCATCTTGCACAGTGAAACCACTATTGAGTTAAAAGATATCACATATGTGATTCTACTCAATGAGAAGATGAGGAAGAAGCTTGATCAAGGATATACTTTCATCCCAGAAGGTAGAGGCATGAGTTACCAAAGGGGATCGAGCAAGATCTAGAGGTCGTGGGAATTCCAAGAACCGATCCAAGTCACAATACAGAAATTGCTACTACTGCGATCAACCTGGTCACTTCAAAAGAGATTTCCCAAATCTAAGAAATGGCAATAGTGAGAGCAGTGGTCAAAAGAATAATGACAACACAATCACCACAATGCCAAATAATGAAATTGTAGTTCTCTTTGCAAATAAGAAAGATGATTGCATGCACTTGGCAGGCCCAAAGTCGAAATAGATAATTGACACAACAACATCATACTATGCCATACTGGTAAATGATCTATTTTGCAAGTCTGTAGGAGTAATTGCGGCACAGAAAGGATAGGTAACACTAATTACTAAAAGATTATGGGGATCGGTGACATTTATAGCCAGAGAAATAGCTATAAATATCGGATGCGCATTTGTCCTAAAGGATGTGTGCTTATACCTGAATAGAGGATGAACTTGATCTCTGAAAGTGGTCCAAGATGGATACGAGGGCTATTTTGCAAAATTAAAGTGGAGATTCATTAAGGGATTATTGGTGTGCAAAGGAAATTGCTAGTGGCAATTATATAAAACAAATGAAGAAATATGCTGAGGTAAATTCAATGCGGCTCAATATGAGATTTTTGCAAATTTGTGACATAGAAAAATGTGTCATAAGAGCGAGAAACGATTGTAGATTCTTACCAAAAAAATCACTCATCTCTTTTGCCCAAGGTAAGATAGTAAAATCTTGTGATTATTATTATTTATTTGGTAAGCACCACTATGTCTTATTTTACATATTGTCTGAAAGGAAATTAAATATACTTGATTTGATAAATTTTGATGTTTTGTGGTCCAATAAAGATAGAATTTGTGGGCAGTAATCATATTTATTATTTTTATCGATGATGCTTCACGAAAATTTTGCATTTATGTTTTGAAAAAAAAGATCGGGTATTTTAAGTTTTCTAGAAGTTTCATGCTGTCACAACACAACCGGAGGGCCGCGACATGGCACCGGACCCCGCTCGCAGAGTGCCGGCGTACCCTTCATATCAGCTATCTTACTTACTTTACTATTTAGATGGCTTGTCACATGCATGCAGTTCCGGACAACATCGTAATAGACCGAAACATCATACCACGATATCAACATACTTATGTACATAACGTGCCAACGAGGCTACAAATGCAAGGCTATACAACAAAATACATTTGCCGACGAGACAATGCAACTGTTCATGAGTCAATCCAGCATTTGTCTATACATACACTGACATCTGTCTATGAGCCTCTATGGGAACATACAAAATACAACTTACGTCGGAACAGGGCCCTGACATGCCCACAATGCCTATACAAAAGCATACCAATGCTATAGCAAGTTCGGAGAATGAATCTTGCCAATATCTGCTGAACTGGATAGCCTACTTCGGTGGGGGAACTCCGTCTATCTGTCTATTAGGACCTACAGCACGACATGCAGCTTCCACAAATAAAGGATGTCAGTACGGATAATGTACTGAGTATGTAAAACAGGGAACATAATGTAAGAACAACAATGAGCATCAGGATAGAAACATATAACCTGTAATAAATGAATTGCCTCTGAGGGCGGCTAACCATGACATATTCGTAGTGCTTATGCATACACATATATCCTTTATGACATCATCATATTCGCATTCATTATCGTTATCATCGTCTTATACCTACGCCTCCGTGGGCTTACCATTTTCATATACATTTATTGGTATCATATACGTTTACATAGTCGTTACCTCATACAATTACATACGCCTCTGTGGGCTCGTCATTATCATCTGCCTCTGTGGGCTTCATCATCATCATATCATACTCGGCCGTAATAGGCTCGGTAAGACATACCCGGCCCTCATAAGGCTCGGTAGGATAGAACATATACATACATATAGTTTCACAATAGGTGCCATACCCGGCCGGCTATAGCACGGCTCGGTAGAGTAAAATAGATAATGCATGCTGGACTCATATTAATCATACTTTCACGGTGACGTAAGGTCGAAGAGATAACAACATATCAATCCTCCCATAAGAGGGGAAACAATATAAACACTCCTACCTTCTAAGAGTAGAGTATCTTTTGGGGGCTTGTTCATTGTAGGATGTACAATCGGAATCGTGCAAAAGAAAGAAAGGGACGGTCTTACATACCTGGTATACGCTACACCAGTTCTCAAGCTACAAAATCGCTACAATTCCTTAGTCTACAATTAAAGAACAATTCAATCGTTACTCATTACGTGTCATAGCTATCATAAATCAAAATCTCCTAAATTCATATGGTTCTTCTCCGCACCCTTCCTCCCCTACCTCATCAAACATATTTATAGCACATGCAACTCATTTACGACTCATAATAACCATGACCCATTCCGTCTAGCAGTATTTATCTTGATTTCATGGCTTCCAAACACCTTCCCATGAGTCCTTACAGGCATGCAACAACATATCACGAATGCCCAAGGGAAAATTGCATGAAAGGGAGTAATAACTTACCTTGCATGTGAATTATCTAGCTTTTTTCCTTCGATTCCTAAAATTCAAAGTCTTGCCCTCAATTTGGGTTTGTAGGAGGAGGGAACTCAGCTAGGGTTTCTCTTTAGTTCTTCAATTTCTTGATTCCTTCTTCAATTAGGGCTTCGAAGAGGAAGAAATTGATTGTGTTGGTGTGGGATTATGAGACAGAGTCGTGGGGGTCTTCTTTCTATGTTTGAGCCTCAGAAAAATGAGAAAGAATTGGGTTGGACCCTTTTTATAGGTCTGTCAATAAGTGACACACGTGTCTGGTGTTTTTCAGGATTGCGATCGCATTTCAGCCGCAAGCATGACATGCGGTTCGCATTCTGGCCGAAAATCTCAACCCAGAATTCTGTTGCATTATGCGACGCAGAAGGGCAAGATTTACGGTTCGCATTTTCAACAATGCGACCGCATTCTGCTCGCATTTCTGACGCGAATTCAGCCCAGAACTCTGTTCCATTCTATGATGGAAGATGTCATATTTGCGCTCCGCATACTGGACGCATTTCCGATACAATTTCAGCCCAGAAATCTGTCTCAGTTTGCGATCTTGGTGTTGGATATGCGGTCCGCATTTTTGCTTTGCGGTCGCATATCCAACTATGCGACACCTTTGCTCTTTTTTCTTAACCTTTGAACCATTTTTCGGGTTCTTAGGCTCTTATATGTGAACTATCTTATGGCGTATTTTAACGTACGATCTTATGGGTAGTAACAGTCTCCCCCCTTAGGAACATTCGTCCCCGAATGTAGGGATCTACGGGAACCAGTGAATCCCAGCATTAAATGAAAGGCAATAATGAAGAGTATCTCAAGTTCCTATTTACCTCACACGGACGCTTCTCCTTTTAATGCATTCAGCATTTATTCGGCATCATCATTATTTACATTGTGGAACAGGTACGGGTATTTAGATTTCATCTCTTCTTCTGCTTCCCATGTCATTTCCTCCATATTCCTGTTTCCTCCATAACACTTTAACAAAAGCTACATCCCTTGTCCTTAGCTTGCGGAATTGTCGGTCTAATAGAGCCATTGGTATCTCTTCATATGTTAGATCCTCTGCAATCTGTATGTCTTGGATGGGGACGACCCGAGAAGGATCTCCGATACATTTCCTCAACATGGACACGTGGAATACCGAAAGGATAAATTCCATTTCGGATGGTAGTTCAAACTCATAGGCAACATGTCCAATTCGTCGAAAGATTTTGTACGGACCGATGTACCTCGGGCTCAGTTTACCTTTATTTCCGAAGCGCATGACACCCTTCATTGGCGAGACTCTCAAGAATACCCAATCATCAACTTCAAACTCTAGATCTCGACGTCGGACGTCAAAGTAGGACTTTTGCCTGCTTTGTGCCGCCTTTAATAGTTCCAGTATCACCTTCACTTTCTCAATAGCTTGGTGAGTCAGATCTGGCCCATATAATTCAGTTTCACCAATTTCGAACCACCCAACTGGTGATCTACATCTTCTCCCATATAGTGCTTCATATGGGGCAATCTTAATACCGGAATGGTAGCTGTTATTGTAAGCAAACTCTATAAGTGGAAGATGGTCATCCCAACTACCTTTGAAATCTAAAACACATGCTCGTAGCATATCTTCCAGTGTCTGAATGGTACGTTCAGCCTGTCCGTCAGTTTGCGGATGAAAGGCAGTGCTGAGATTCACTTGTGTACCCAGACCTTTCTGAAAAGACTTCCAAAAGTTGGCTGTGAACTGGGCTCCTCTGTCTGATATAATAGACATTGGTACCCCATGAAGTCTAACGATTTCCTTGATGTACAGCTTTGCATAATCTTCAGCGGTGTAGGTTGTCTTAACTGGCAGAAAATGAGCACATTTGGTAAGTCGATCCACTATCACCCAGATGGAGTCGAACTTACGACTAGAGCGAGGTAACCCAACAATGAAGTCCATGTTAATCACCTACCATTTCCAGGTCGGAATCTCCATATTCTGGAGCAGTCCACCCGGTTTTTGATGTTCTATCTTTACCTGTTGGCAATTGGGACACTGGGCTACAAATTCTACAATAGACCTTTTCAAACCATCCCACCAGTACTGCTCCTTGACGTCATGATACATCTTTGTCGAGCCAGGATGGATGGAATATCGGGATTGATGAATTTCCCTCATAATCTTTTCTCGCAATCCTGCTATATTAGGCACACACAATCTGCCTTGGCACCTCAATGTTCCATCCCCTGCAATCTCAAAGGCTGAAATCTTACCTTGCTGAATGCCCTCTCTCAACTGCAACAAGGTGGGATCTTCGTATTGCCGTGCCTTCACCTCGGCTACAAGATATGATTCCGATGTATTATGTACAACAACACCTTCATCCTCGGAGTCTAACAGTCTAACTCTCATGTTAGCTAGCTGATGAAGCTCTTCAGTTAAGCTCCGCTTACCTGCTTCAACGCGCACTAAACTTCCCATTGACTTACGACTGAGGGCATCTGCCACAACATTGGCTTTGCCCGGATGATACAATATTTCAACGTCATAGTCCTTCAGCAATTCGAGCCAACATCGTTGTCTCAAATTTAACTCTTTCTGACCGAAGATGTATTGTAAACTTTTATGGTCTGTGTAGATGTCGACATGGACACCATATAGATAGTGTCGCCATGTCTTCAAAGCCTATATTACAGCAGCCAATTCTAAATCATGGGTCGGATAATTCTTTTCATGCTTCTTCAATTTTCTCGAAGCATAGGCAATTACCTTCCCATGCTGCATCAATACACATCCCAAACCTATGCCGGAGGCATCAGAATACACCACATAACCTTCAGTTCCTTCGGGAAGAGTAAGAACTGGAGCGGATGTTAATCGATCCTTCAGTTCCTGAAAGCTCCGCTCACAAACATCCGACCATTGGAATTTGGTAGCTTTCTGGGTCAGCTTAGTTAATGGTGCTGAGATAGAAGATAATCCTTCTACAAACCGCCTGTAGTATCCTGCTAAACCCAAGAAGCTACGGACTTCTGATGGCGTAGTAGGTCTTGGCCAATTCTTGACTGCGTCGATCTTTTGAGTATCGACACTAATACCCTCATCAGATATCACATGGCCTAAGAAGGCTACTGAGTTCAGCCAAAACTCACATTTGGAGAGTTTTGCATATAACTGGTGATCCCGAAGGGTCTGCAAGACTATCCGCAAGTGACCTGTATGTTCTGCCTCTGAACGAGAATACACTAGAATATCATCGATGAAGACCACTATGAACATGTCAAGATAAGGCCTGAATACAGTGTTCATGAGATCCATAAAAGCAGCCGGGGCATTCGTTAGCCCAAATGACATTACTAGGAACTCGAAATGCCCATATCTCGTTCGGAAGGCTGTTTTTGGAATATCTTTCTCCTTGACTCTCAATTCAAAATATCCTGAACGTAGGTCAATTTTGGAGAAATATTTGACTCCCTGGAGTTGGTCAAACAGGTCATCAATTCTTGGAAGTGGATATTTGTTCTTTATGGTGACCTTATTCAACTGACGATAATCGATACACATTCGTAACGATCCGTCTTTCTTTCGTCCGAACAAGACTGGCGCACCCTAAGGTGAAGTGCTAGGCCTAATGAAGCCTTTATCCAGCAAGTCCTTCAACTGTATTTTCAACTCTCGTAATTCTGCTGGGGCCATTGCATATGGAGGGATAGAAATTGGGTGAGTATCGGGCAACACATCGATTCCAAACTCAATCTCCCTTTCAGGAGGAAGATCTGGAAGTTCATCTGGAAAGACATCCGGAAATTCGTTGACTACCGGGATTGATGGTAGAATAGGCGATTTCGCCTCCGCGTCCATAACACGAACAAGATGGTAGATATAACCCTTGGAGATCATCTTTCTTGCCTTAAGGTAGGAAATAAACCTACCTTTCGGCGTAGCAATGTTTCCCTTCCATTCCAGGACGGGTTCACCCGGAAATTGAAATCTAACCATCTTCGTATGACAATCAACACTAGCATAGCATGATGCCAACCAATCCATTCCCATTATCACGTCAAAATCAACCATTTCTACTCAATAAAATCAGCCGAGGTTTGAAGACTACAAATCGTCACAGTGCAACCTCTATATACTCTTCTAGCAATCACAGAATCTCCGATTGGAGTAGATACCACAAAGGGTTGGCTTATTGATTCAGGTACGATATCAAACTTATCAGCCACAAGGGGTGTAACATAAGATAACGTGGACCCAGGGTCAATCAAGGCATACACATCATGAGAAAGCACTGACAATATACCTGTGACAACATCCGGAGATGACTCAAGATCCTGTCGACCTGCTAGGGCATATATTCGGCTTTGAACATCACTTGAGCTCGGTACTGTACTGCTACCTCTGCCACGACCTGCTGGCTGCTGGGGACCCCGCACTGGAGGTCGAATGGATAAGGAAGAACCAGCCACAGATCCAGTTTGCTGAGCTATACCACCATCCCTCCTGTAAGGACAATCCCGCATCATGTGGCCTGGCTGTCCGCAAGAATAGCATATATCAGAACCTCGACGGCACCGTCCAAAGTGGATCCTGCCGCACTGCTCACAACGAGACATTGGGGATCTCATCTGACTAGTAGCCCTGTGATATGGTGAGCCTGAGGCCCGCGAACTCTGAAACTGTCGAGGGGCACTAGATACAGGTGGTGCCGAACTCCTCGAAGAATGGGGCCTTACACTACTTCTGGAGTCACCAAAATACCCTGCAAATCTTGTTCTCTTATGCTGGCTCCTCTCCTGCTCCTTGTCCGCCCTTTGTTGGCGTTTATGATCCTCTATGGTCTGGGCATAGGCCTGAATACGGGAGATATCCATACCCTCTATCAAGGAGGCCGTTGTGCATTCATTTATTAAATTCGGTCCCAAGCCGTTCACGAATAAATGAACCCTGTCGCTCATCTCGGCCACCATGTGGGGAGCATACCTTGCCAGAGAGTCAAACTGCATACTGTACTCTCGTACATTCATATTACCTTGCTTAAGGTTCAAGAATTTATCAGCCTTAGCTCGTTGTACCTCAACTGGCAAGTAGTGGCGAAGGAACGCCTCAGAGAATTCATTCCACACAGGTGGGGGAGCATTCGGACCCCTGGATCTCTCCCAACAAACATACCAGAACACTGCTAAGTTCCGTAATCGATAAGAAGCCAGTTCTGCTGCCTCTGTGTCACTGGCATGCATAACCCGCAGTGTGCGGTGTATTTGATCAATGAAATCATGCGGGTCCTCCTTAGGATCAGACCCGGTAAAGACTAGAGGATCCAAATTGATGAAGTCACGAACCCTTGCACTAACCGGTCTTCCAGTAGCGCCGGTATTCTGCCTCTGAGCTTGGGAAGCTACCAGGCTAGTCAAAAACTGCACTGCAGTCCTCAAGTCCTGGTCTGTGTTACCAGAGGAAGGGACTGGGGATGCTGAGCACTCCTAATATCCTCTGGGGAGGGAGGAGTAGATGAGGTCCGAGAAGGCATCTCACTTTGAGGCTCACTTTGGCCTTCTCTAGCTTGGGGCACCTGACTGGTCCCCTCTCCGGCATTCGTATCGAGCCGTCTACTATTTGCTTGCTTCCTGGCCGAAGGCATCGCTGTAGGTAAACAAGGAAAGTAATAGAGATGAACACTTACGACTCAGCTCTATGCACAATCTAGATTCAGAAAGAAGGTAACATTCCTAAATGTCAGGTAGCCTCCTGATTATAAAATGTGGCGTGCTACACACCCATAATCAAGACCCTACTAGACACGGCTCATAGACAATCCCTAGGACACGACCCGCTCTGATACCAATTCTGTCACGACCCAACCGGAGGGCCGCGACATGGCACCGGACCCCGCCCGCAGAGTGCCGACGTACCCTTCATATCAGCTGTCTTACTTACTTTACTATTTAGATGGCTTGTCACATGCATGCAGTTCCGGAAAACATTGTAATAGACCAAAACATCATACCACGACATCAACATACTTATGTACATAACGTGCCAACGAAGCTACAAATACAAGGCTATACAACAAAATACATTTGCCGACGAGACAATGCAATTGTTCATGAGTCAATCCAGCACTTATCTATACATATACTGACATCTGTCTATGAGCCTCTATGGGAACATACAAAATACAACCTACGTGGGAACAGGGCCCCGACATGCCCACAATGCCTATACAAAAGCATACCAATGCTATAGCAAGTCTGGAGGATGAATCTTGCCAATATCTGCTGAACTGGATAGCCTACTGCGGTGGGGGAACTCCGTCTATCTGTCTATCAGGACCTGCAGCACGACATGCAACATCCACAAACAAAGGACGTCAGTACGGATAATGTACTGAGTATGTAAAACAGGGAACATAATGTAGGAACAACAATGAGCATCAGGATAGAAACATATAACCTGTAATAAATGAATTGCCTCTGAGGGCGGCTAACCATGACATATTCGTAGTGCTTATTCATATACACATATCCTTTATGACATCATCATATTCGCATTCATTATCGTTATCATAGTTTTATACCTACGCCTCCGTGGGCTTACCATTTTCATATACATTTATTGGTATCATATACGTTTACATAGTCGTTACCTCATACAATTACATACGCCTCTGTGGGCTCGTTATTATCCTCTGCCTCTGATATCTTCATCATCATCATATCATACCCGGCCGTAATAGGCTCGATAAAGACATACCCGGCCCTCATAAGGCTCGGTAGGATAGAACATATACATACATATAGTTGCACAATAGGTGCCATACCCGGCCGGCTATAGCGCGGCTCGATAGAGTAAAATAGATAATGCATGCTGGACTCATATTAATCATACTTTCACGGTGACATAAGGTCGAAGAGATAACAACATATCAATCCTCCCATAAGAGGGGAAACAATATAAACACTCCTACCTTCTAAGAGTAGAGTATCTTTTGGGGGCTTGTTCATTGTAGGATGTACAATCGGAGTCGTGCAAAAGAAAGAAAGGGACGGTCTTACATACCTGGTATACGCTGCACCAGTTCTCAAGCTACGAAATCGCTACAATTCTTTAGTCTACAATTAAAGAACAGTTCAATCGTTACTCACTACGCGTCATAGCTATCATAAATCAAAATCTCCTAAATTCATATGGTGCTTCTCCGCACCCTTCCTCCCCTACCTTATCAAACATATTTATAGCACATGCAACTCATTTACGACTCATAATAACCATGACCCATTCCGTCTAGCAGTATTTATCTTGATTTCAAGGCTTCCAAACACCTTCCCATGAGTCCTTACAGGCATGCAACAACATATCACGAATGCCCAAGGGAAAATTGCATGAAAGGGAGTAATAACTTACCTTGAATGTGAATTATCTAGCCTTTTTCCTTTGATTCCTCAAATTCTAAGTCTTGCCCTGAATTTGGGTTTGTAGGAGGAGGGAACTCAGCTAGGGTTTCTCTTTAGTTCTTCAATTTCTTGATTCCTTCTTCAATTAGGGCTTGGAAGAGGAAGAAATTGATTGTGTTGGTGTGGGATTATGAGACAGAGTCGTGGGGGTCTTCTTTCTGTGTTTGAGCCTCAGAAAAATGAGAAAGAATTGGGTTGGACCCTTTTTATAGGTCTGTCAATAAGTGACACACGTGTCTGGTGTTTTTCAGGATTGCGATCGCATTTCAGCCGCAAGCATGACATGCGGTTCGCATTCTGGCTGCAAATCTCAACCAAGAATTCTGTTGCATTATGCGACGCAGAAGGGCCAGATTTGCGGTTTGCATTTTCAACAATGCGACCGCATTCTGGTCGCATTTCTGACGCGAATTCAGCCCAGAACTCTGTTCCATTCTGCGATGGAAGATGTCGTATTTGCGGTCCGCATACTGGACGCATTTTCGACACAATTTCAGCCCAGAAATCTGTCTCAGTCTGCAATCTTGGTGTTGGATATGCGGTCCGCATTTGTGCTTTGCGGTCGCATATCCAACTGTGCGACACCTTTGCTCTTTTTTCTTAACCTTTGAACCATTTTCCGGGTTCTTAGGCTCTTATATGTGAACTATCTTACGGTGTATTTTAATGTACGATCTTACGGGTTGTAACACATGCTCTGGTAGAAAGGAATACATGTCGAAAGATAAAGCTTCTCCAAACTAACAATGGAGGTGAGTATACTTCAAGAGAATTTGAAGAGTTTTATTCGAGCCATAGGATCAGAAATAAAAATATAGTTCATACAACCTCACAACATAGTGGTGTAGCTGAGAAGATGAACGATATCGTTGTTGAAAAGGTGAGAAGTATGCGGAATGGCTAAACTACCCAAGTCATTCTGGGGTGAAGTAGTTCAGGCAGCTCGTGTTCATTAGTTCCATTGGGGTTTGACATCCGAGGGAGAGTTTGAACTAATTGGGAGATGTCTTAACCCAATTTGAAGGTATTTGATTTTAGAGCTTTTACACATGTACAAAAGGAGTAAAGAACAAAGATGAGTGATAAATCTATTCCTTACATATTCATCAGATATGGAGATGAAGAGTTTGGGTACAGATTGTGGGATCCTGTAAATAAGAAGGTCATCAGAAGAAGAGATGTAGTCTTCCAAAAAAGTAAAGTTGAAACTTCTAATGATCAATTAGAGAAAGCCAAGTAAAAGAATGGTATAGTCCCTAACCTTGTTTCCATTCTTTCTACTTCTAATCATAACACAAGTACAGAAAGTATAATAAACAAGGTTGTCGAGTAGGGGAAGCAACCTGATAAGGTTATTGAGCAGGAGGAGCAACTTTATGATGATGCAGAGTAAGTGGAGTACCCTACTCAAGAAGAAAAAGAAGAAGAAGAACCTCAACCTCTAAGGAGATTAGAAAGACAAAGGGTAGAGTCATCCAAGTACCCTTCCTCAGACTATGTCTTCATCAGTGATGAGGAGGAGCCAGAAAGTCTTATGGATGTGTTGTCCTATCCAGAAAAGAACCAGCAAATTAAAGATATGCAAGAAGAGATAACTCTCAGCCAAAAAATAAAAAAACACATACAGGCTGGTTGAACTTTAAAAGGTAAAGACCACTCAGCAAGTGGGTCTTTAAACTCAAGAAAAATGACAAAAGCAAGCTGGCCAGATATAAAGCTCGATTAGTGGTAAAAGGCTTTGAATAGAAAAATATGTTGATTTTGACAAAGTTTTCTCACCTACTGTCAAAATAACGTATATTCGAACAATTTTAATCTTACCAGCTAGCCTAGATCTTTAAATGGAGCAGTTGCATTTGAAGTTGCTAGAAAGACATGGTTTTCAAATTAAATAACAGTCTTTATGGGCTGAAGCAAGCACCAAGGCAGTGGTACAAGAAGTTTTCCTCGTTCATAAAAAATAAACCTACACAAAGACCTATTCTGATCCATGTGTATATTTTAAAAGATTTTCTGATAATAATTTTATCATCTTGTTGTCGTATGTAGATGATATGTTAATTATAGGATAAGACAGTAAGTTCATTGCCAAGTTGAAAGAGGACTTGCCAAGTTATTCGACATGAAGTACTTAGGCCCATCACAACAAATTCTGAGAATGAAGATTGTTCGCGATAGAACACGAAGAAATTTGTAGTTATCTCAGGAAAATACATTGAACGTGTACTTGAGCACTTCAATATGAAGAATGTTAAGCCAGTTAGCATACCTCTTGCTAGTCATCTAAAGTTGAGCAAGGAGATGTGTCCTATAACAAAGGAGGAGAAAGAAAACCTGGCCGAAGTTCTCTATTCCTAAATAGGCGACAATTTGATGTATGGTATGTAGCAGACCTGATATTGCTCATGCAGTTGGTGTTATTAGCAGTTTTCTCAAAAATTCTAAAAAAATATTAGGAAGTGGTAAAGTGGATACTTAGATACTATAAGTATATAATAGTATATGATGAAGTATATAATATAGTCTTGAAGGGTTACATAGAAGTTGATATGATAGATGATCATGAAAATAGAAAGTCTACTACTGTATACCTGTTTACATTTTCAGGGGGGCTATATCATGGCAGTTGAGAGTGGAGAAGTGTCTCTCACTCTTTACATCTGAAGTGAAGTACATTGTTGTTACTGAAGCTGGTAAGCATATGATGGCTGAAACGATTCGTGCAAGATCTTGGCTTACAACAAAAGGAGTATGTCGTCTATTGTGACAGTTAAAATGCAATAAACTTGAGAAAAAATTCCATGTACCATGCTAAGACCAACATATTAACATGATATATCACTAGATACGAGAAAATATAGAGAGTAAATCTCTACAAGTCTAAAAGATTTTCAAAATTGAGAATCCTGCAGATATGCTAACCAAGGTGGTACCAATGACAAGTTCGAGTTGTGCAAAGAACTTATCAACATACACTCAAGCTAGAAGCCCGATATTATTTTCTTCTAATGAATGAGTCTTGGAGGGGAATATTTATGAGGTCCATACCCATTAGAAATAAAATAATAATAAAACAAAAAACAAAAGGAAAGTAATGATGGCAAAATAAGTCTCGGACGAAATCGAGACTTGGGAACCAATTTGCATTGCAAGTTGGTGGTAAGCTATAATCTCATGTTTTAGTCGCTTGTTGTACTCTAATTTACTGCACTTTAATTGTGTTTGAGCTTTAATCGTTAGCGTTTTATACTTATTTCATGTTTATGCGTTGTAGGAGTGCTTTCAAGTGAAGTAGATGTTATGGAGCTAATTCGAGCTATTTGGAGCTTTGGAGTCTGAGTATAAGTCCAAGGAATTAATTCGGGATCACATTCGGGAGTCGAAAACCACATCTGAATATCAAAACTCAAGAAAAAAGTTGGGCTCTGAGAAAATAACATAGCCGCGGCGCGTGGCGCGCGATGGTTGTACAAAGTCTGTTGCTTGTGAATTGTGATGCTTTAAAGATCTCCACTGCCGCCCCGCCTGGCGTCTCGCCCCATGTGGAGCGTCGATGCATTTTTTAAAGAGCCATAGTCTTATTTCGCTAGGAAAATGTGTTTTCTTCTGGCCCCGACCCTACTTGGTATAAATACATGTAAAAATATTATTTTTGGGACTTTTGACACATCTAAGACCTAAGGAGGCTAAGGAGGAGGGGGAGAAGCGAAAGCACAAGGGATCCATCATTCAATCCTCACTCCAGACAAGTGTTTAGATCATTTTATGTTTTTCTTTGTATTTATGATGAATTACTCCATATCTATAGAGTAGTTCTCTTTAGCAATTGATGGATTTGGTGTATTGATAGTTGTTTGTGGATATTAACTCTAGTGTTTATGTATTAAATCGTTTTGGGTGATTTAATTATTGCATCTATGTTCACATGTTCATATAATCGAGAGAGGCATAACTTGTGATATTTTTGCATCATCCTGTTGGTTGAATTCATTAATTCTTCTTAGTAATTGAAAGAGGCTAGTCGAATTGTTGATTAGACTAAGTTAGGAGGATAATCGATAGAGATTCCCCCAAAGACCAATCCACTACGGTCGTGCATATCTTCACCGAGCTTAAATTGGTTCATATTGTGAGGTTGAGACTTAATCGAGAGAGGGGTTTCTACTAAATGTTTGAAATAATAATTGGGTGAATTTGAGAGACTCGCTTGAACATTAGAAGTGAATTAGTTAGAGTTAAATCCCAGACATTTATTTTGCATCTATTCAATCAATCCCTATTTTCTCCCATTGATATCTTCCTTGCTTACTTTTGTTCGATTGTTATTCGTCAATTAGCTTTAGATTCTTAGCTAACTTTAGTTTTAATCGCATAATTCTAAATTGTTGATTATCTTGGATAGCAATTTAAGCTACAAACTATGATAATACTATTTAACTCCAATCCCTGTGGATACGATATTATATTATACTTATTTCGACTAGCGAGCATATTTAAGTGTGTGTTTTGCGCTCGTCAAGTTTTGGCGTCGTTGCCGGGGATTGGCAATCAATAGTGTTTGAAATAGTTTGTAGTGCTAACTCAGGAATTTTTCTTTTTATTTTATTTCATTTTTTCCTTTTTACGTTTGGTGTTCTTTGACTATGCGCAGGTTACAGGTTAAGATTGGTGCATGACTCAAACTTCTACAAAGGAAGTGCTACCATACGAACTAGAAATTGAGAAACAACTACGACACCTGAGGAAGGAAAGAAATATTTCCAAGAACACAGAGAAGGTTGGTCAATCCTCAACCAAAGAAAATATGGCTGGAGATGATGATAATGTAGATTTGGCTACGGCGGAAGCAGCCCAACAACGAGAAAAAACTGCACGAGATGCTGATGAAGCTTCTCTTCGAAATGCACAACTCGTTTATAAAGAGGAGAGGGCTCGGAGAATTGCTCAGAACCAACCTTTGGCTACAGACTAGTTCGAAAATATAGCTCCCGGTGCTGGGAGACCACTTGGCGATTATGCTAGACCAGTCTACAACCAAGGCTTATCAAGTGCGAGACCACCTCCAGTTGCAGCTAACAATTTTGAGTTGAAGCAAGGGTTGCTTCAAACTCTACAAAACAGCTGTGTTTTCAGAGGAAAGATGAAAGAAGATCCAAACAATCATCTGATGGACTTTGAGGAGATTATGAACACTTTTCAATACAATGGTGTATCACAAGATGTAGTCTACTTAAGGGCATTTCCCTTCACACTCAAAGATGATGCAAAGCACTAGCTTCGAAGCTTGCCTAATGGATCAATTAGAACATGGGACAAGATGACCAGAAAACTTCTGCTAGAACGAGACTGAAACTATGTTTGAAGCATGGGAGAGGTTTTAAGGAGATAGTGCAAAAGTGTCAACATAGCGAAATTAAACTCTGGATGCAACTCCAGGATTTTTGGGATGGATTGACACCGTCCTCAGGAAGAACACTGAGTAATGCAGCTAGAGACCCATTGATGAAAAAGACTCCAGCGGAGATAGTCACAATTCTAGACGAGTTATCTGAAGATGCAAATTAGTGGCCCTCTGAGATTGCTGAAAGAAGAAGATCAACTGGTGTTCACCAAGTTGATGCTAATACATCTGTGCAGGTACAGCTTGATGCCATAGCCAAAGAAATAAAGAAGGTGACCTTAGCCTCAATGCGCAATGAGCCTCATGCAACGTGTGATATATGTGGAAGAGTAACACCCTACTCATGAGTGTCAAGCCTCAATTGAGGAAGTTAAGGTCGTGGGAAATTATAACTTCAATGCAATGGGTCAGAAGCACCACAATTTTTCATGGAGTTCACCTGGGGGTACCACAAATGCATGGCAACAAAACATCCCAAATTTCAAGGACAAGGAGCTCCTAGTTTTGTGAATCAGCCGAAGCAATAGTTTCAGCCTCAACAGCCAATTCAATTTGGGCTAGAAGATCTAATGAAGTCCTTCACTATCAAGACAGATGAGAGATTAGATGCTCATGGTGCTGCCATTAAAGAACTTGGCACTGGTTTGCGAAACTTGGAGAAGCAAGTGGGACAAATTGCAACTATATTGTCTGAGAGAATCCCAGGTACTCTTCCTGCTGATACCGAAAGGAATCCCAAAGAAACAGTGAATGTTGTGACCTTGAGAAGCGGAAAAATGTTGAAAGATCCCACTCCAATCAAAAAGAGGTAATTCCTGAAAAAGAAAGTGCGGAGCAGCTGAAAATTAAAGTTGATAAGAAGAAGAAAGGAAAGAACGGAGCTGATAAAAAGAAGAAGGAAAAGAATTCGAGAAGGGGTGAATTTGAAGAGAGCAATCACATGCCTGCTTTATCTTTTTCCCAAAAGCTATATAGAGAAAAGCTGGACAAGCAATTTGAGATATTTCTGGATATGCTGAGACAGTTTAATGTAAATTTGCCATTCACAGAAATTCTATCCCAAATGCGAGCTTATGCCAAATTCTTAAAGGAGATCCTTACAAAGAAGAGGAAGATAGAAGAGACCTCAATGGTCAAGCTCACAGAGCATTGCAGCGCAATCTTGCAAAACAAACTCCCACAAAAGTGTGGAGATCCAGGGAGTTTTACTATACCTTACTCGTTAGGCACCCTTAATTTTGATAAATCTTTATGTGATTTTGGTGCCTCAATTAATTTAATGCCTTTGTCTATTTACAGGAAACTGGAGAATGAGCTTGGAGAGATTAGGTCTGCACCAATATCTTTGCAGCTGGCAAATCAAACAACTATAATACCCGAGGGGATAGTGGAAGATGTCTTAGTTCGGGTAGATAAGTTCATATTTCTAGTAGACTTTATAGTGGTGAAGATGGAAAAGAATAAGTAGATGCCCCTAATCTTAGGAAGACCATTCTTAGCAATGGGTAGAGATATTTTAGATATACATGATAGAAACTCATGCTTAGAGTGGGTGAAGAGACTGTAAAATTCGAGATGAATATAAAGACGGGGGTGAAAAAGGAGAAGCAAGCTGCAAGTGTTGAGTGAAAAGTGAAGAGTTCAAGAGATAAGGCTCCAGTGATTGAGAAAGATAAGTGTGGGGTGTACCCTAAGAAGGCTGAGAAGAAGTTGTTGGCATGGATGTGTGTACTAGTTCGGGCGAGAAGAATGGAGCCCGACTTTGATTCAAATCCCGACTAGAGATTCAGGGAAGTTTCCTCTACCTTATGTTTTTTAATTGTGTGTCATGGGGACATTCCACAACTTAAAGTATGGGGTAAGTTATAGATTGAAATCCAATCTTTTGATTGGTTAATATGTGTGGCCATTCTTTAATATAAGGAGATCTTAGTATGAGGTATTCATAGATGGTTGTAATGTGTGAAGAGAAATAGAAAGTGCGAATGGCATCATAATGAGGTGTGTAATTTAAAATAGGGTTATTTTTTTGTGTACTGTGGATCTTGGAATATTTACACGGGACTAAATATTGTAAACTTTCTCATTATAGTGAATTACTTTGCTCCTCTTGGCCCTGTAGTTTTTTTTCTTATTCAAAAGGATTTTTCACGTTAAAACTTTTGTGTCCTTCTTATTCAATTCTTGTTAATTATCGTATCAAGATGCTACATTATTATTTTTGTCATAAAACAATAAAAGAAGAAGAACGGTATTGCAGAGAAAAATAGGGAGAGAGAATTCTTATTGATTTGGGATAAATTACAATGAAATAGAACCCCTCTATTTGTAGAAAAAAAGTGACTTAGCCAAAAAGTAACAAACCCTAAAATCTCTCTAAAATATAGTCATTCACCTTAAATACAATTCTATTTATAACACTCCCCCTTGAATATCTATTCAATATATAATGTGCCTTTTTAAAACCTTAACTAAAATAAAATCCAGTGAGAAAAAATTTTAGTAAAGAAAAAGGAGTACACTTTTCTAACAATACGCCTTTTGGTTGCCTCGTTAAAACCCTTGTAAGAAAAATCCAGTGGGGCAAAATTTTATAAGGGAAAAGAGTACAATACGTATTAACTCCCCTTGATAGAGCATCAATCCATATCCTTGAGCCTCCGTATTCCAATCTTATATACTAATATGCAATATTGGAAAGGAAATGTGCCTCTTTAAAACCTTAACTAAAATAAAATCCAATGGGAAAAAATTCTAGTAAAGGAAAAAGAGTATACTTATCTAACAATACGCCTTTTGGTTGCCTCGTTAGAACCCTTGTAAGAAAAACCCAGTGGGAAAAAAATTTTGTAAGGGAAAAAGAGTACAACACGTATTAACTCCCCCTGATGAGAGCATCAACTCATATCCTTGAGCCTCCGCATTCCAATCTTATACACTATCTTCTTGAAGGTTGACATCAGTAGAGATTTGGTGAATAAATCAGCCATATTATCTCTTGAATGAATTTGTTGTACCTTGAAATCATCATATTTGTATGTATATAATGTCTTCATATAATGTCACGGAATAGCCTTTTTAATATCTCCATAGAGGTAAAAAAAATCTCGCTATCACATTATCATGCTTATAGTTATAGCAAGATACATATATGCACAAATTGCACTTAGAATGCGGTACTTCAGGATCAAGAATTCTATATGCTTTAGGCGATTTAAATCCTTCACGAATTGTCGTATAGGTATAGTCAAATAAGCCATACAAATTGACTTTAGATTCACATCAAGTTTTCATCATGCCAGACATATAAGATACATGAAAGTGATTGCACACACCATTGACTTTATACTTTCGAGTGTTTTGAAGTGTAGGTTCAAAACTATATGTCTTTCATGTGAAACCAATTCTACTTGAATTGTTTCTCCAGACTTAAGATCATCATATATATATTTAGCGTTATCATAGATGTAATCGACGAACATTTTATATCAGTTCTAACCACCTTTTTTCATAAAGATATGACATAGAGATCTCTTCATTCATATTCTTCTGGTACCTGAACTTCTCCTGAGATTTTGTGAAATATTATGTTATGTGATCTTCTAGATCACTTGCCTCCTTATTATGATCATTTTAATCATTTGCTCATCTTCTTTATCAAAATTTTTATTTGAAACCGATTTGTCTATATGCTTTAAGTGTACCATAGACTTTGTCCTTCTAGGACTTATTCTAATAGGAGCATTTGTAGTGAGAATATAATTACTTTCTTTGGGTCAGCAAATGTGTCCGGCATGCTTTACAATATAATGAAAATGAATTATCTTTCTATGAACTTCAAGTTCATATTATCTTATTCGATGATCTAGATGTACAAATGATAATTCATTCCACGTAACTTTTTCTAATCTGTTTATCTTGTCTCCCCCTCATGTTAGAAAAATTAACTTGCATCTCAACTTTTGGAAACACACCTTTGTGTGTTATGGTGTTAATCAAAATATACACTGCATATCAATAATAATAAGATGAAATTATTTGGTTCTTAACCCTGAACCACTTATGAGGGGAGAATGTAATATACTTTCGTATATAACGAATATCAAACTGATATAGATAACTTTGTTCTCATAAACAATAGTTTAGCTATTAAGTGGAGGCACTCAATAAATTATTTTGCTAAACCAACTGTGATGTAAACCCACTTATCAAGATGAACTGTCTTGAATAGAAAATCTGAAAGTTATGCTCTAAATTAAATTATTGAGCAAGTTACCTCACAAACACCAAGTAGCGAGTTAATAATAAACGCACATGTAACCATCTCATATATGCATCTTTATAATGTTTACATGGCAGGTGAATGGGCCCAAATTCACCTTTGATATTTCCAGCATTCATGGGATTCGATCCCAATTTTAGTTGGTCTATTAATTAATAAGAACAAGCAAACATAAGAGAATTTGTAAAGAACTTTCTAGTTCTTTAATATTTACCCATGTGAATTCTCTTTTATTTTTGCACATCATACTTAAATTGATATGGCTAAACTAGTTATGCCAACTGGATAAATTATCAATATTGATAAATTTCAAGTTTACAACATGACGTGTGTAATTATCAATAAACTGCAAGTTTATTATGATATATGTTTTTATATCAATAAATGTCTACTCTATTGTTGCATACTTTTATTTGTGTAGTATAAATTGGAGAATAAAGCAGGTAGCTTTTCACATATATATTACCCCAAGTTGTAGTAATAGAAGATATTAAATCTTTCCTTTATTTATAGTCTCAATATAACCAACCGCTTTCACGAATACTTTAGAAACTGAATAAGTTTCTTTGAGGCTTACTACGACACAATACCTTATTGATAATCAATTTTATTTCTCCAAAATAGTATAATTGGCTCTTTTAGAGCTCTCAGTTAATTTTGTACTATCACACATTCATCAATATCTACATGGTGAACATTTCTTTCAAGGAAAAAGTTATACCATTATCGTCATGGTCAAAATTATTGTAGGCAAGATATGTTGCTTCCATTATATTTGCTCTGTAATAATCACATTCATAATATATTGCCGTAATCACAACAAGCACTTGATCAATGACCATTCATGCCATAATAATGAAATTATTTTCTTATTTCATCTCAAACATCCTTCTAGAGGTGAGTATAGTATATTCACTACCACTAGCACGTTCATATTCTTCCAACAATGAATATGTATTCATAAATCACATATTGTCACATTCACATCATCTATACGTGCTTTACAAAATCTTATTGATTTGGGATAAATTACAAACAATAAAACAATAAAAGAAGAAAAAGAGTACTGCAAAGAAAAGTAGGAAGAGATAATTCTTATTGATTTGGGATAAATTACAATGAAATAGAACCCATCTATGTATAGGAAAAAAATGATATAGCCATAGAATAACAAATTCTAAAATCTCTTTAAAATATTTTATCTTAAATACAATTCTATTTATAACAATTTTGTTATTGTTCTCGTGAATATTATTAGGTGTGTGGGCCGTTTATTTCCAAAATGAACCACGTTCACTACTCTAGTTCTCTTGGAAAACTAGCTGATCACAAGGGATGGAAATATTTTTCCGTGAGAAATTTCAGAACTTAAAGAGTTGACGTCATGTGTTAGCTAACAAGTCATGTTCCCAACTTTTTGCCCAAATATAGGTATTACTGTATTTATTTCTTGTGGTGTCATTATTAATTTGATAAAATTTCAGATATGAGCAGCATGTGCCTGCAAACCAGAAGTAAAACTTCACTGGGAATCTTAACCCTCTTCGGGATATGTTACGTATATAATTATTTGTTTCCTCAAAATATAATTTTAACTTCTTAAAGTTCTATAAGTAATTAGTCGAACGTTCTTTAAATTTGTAGATTTTATCATAGAAAAATGTATTTTATATACAACCATATACTTCATATATAAGTTTATAGAAACTATACTAGCATGACATTTAAACATAAATGTCAACAGTCTATGGTGTGAGACTCCTTGAGCGATGCGCTATATATATAATTTATATATATCAATTAAAAGTTCAATAATCAAATAAAAACCAAAGAGACTCGGATTGCCTTTCAAGAAGACATAGTGCAACTCGTAGTACTAAGTGTGATTTCTCCAACGAAAGTCTTCCTTCACGTCGCCCAAAGTCAAATTGCTTAAATTGTTAGTATAATCAAAATTCAAAATGGGCAGGTGTCGAACAGGAACAAGTTTAAAAGGGTTATTTTAGACTCTAAAAGAAAATTTATCTTAATTTTCATTACTATATATTAAAAGACCATTTATGTAAGACTAGATACTTACATAAGCCTAATTGATTATCAACAGCCCCATAAGGAATATGCAGCCTACAAGATCAAGTGAACAAAAAGGAAAAACAAAATACATTTATATCAAATTAAACGGCAAATTAAGCACATTTAAACTTATTTGAAATTTTAGAAAGTCTTACACCAAAAAGAAATAAACGCTCTCAAATCTTCAACTCCCAGTTCATCCATTTATTTTATTATGATTATTCCTGTTGTATGAGTTGAAGTGCGATGATTATGACTTAATGCATCTTTTCTTAGAGGGAGTTTGACGAGACTTGTTGAGCACATATCCCACTCACGTCTCCTGTTATTTTTCCTTTACAGAGGTGCTCCACGAGACTATAATACAGTCTAGGGATATTGTATATGTCACTGAGTAGTCTTTATCACGATTTATTACTATTATGCTATTTTATTATTATGGGGTCGATGTGCTAAAATTATGTTTACTTATATAATAATCTTTAAAGTGTGCATGAGATATGAATGTCCGAAATGCATGGCAGGGTTAGTTCGTTTGGTGCGGTCTATGGAATCGAGTGTTGGTTAGTGGGAATTGAGCCAGCAAACTCACAAAGGTTTTGAACCCTCTTGGCCACTGAGCTATGTTTTTGGGCTGTGACAAGGGAATTCAAGATATAATATAATAGAAACACAAAATAAATTTTGCCTTATATGTATAGCGTAATTTTCTGATGGAGCGGGTTCGAGTGAACCCCCTTCCGCCCCCCCTTCCGCCCCTGTCATGGAGTTGTGTCTAGTCGAATCCTTCTTATCAGTGTGTTTTGCACCACATTTAGAGTTAGAGGGCTACAAGAATATTCAGGAAAGTCCCCAATATATTTATTTTAATCTAGCTCATACGATAGAGCGCGATTCTAGGATTGTATCTAACATGTGCCAGATTTTCGATTGTCAAAAATGGTTCGCACGAGATCATTCGTGGTGGCAAGGGATATCTATATCGTTCCTGAGACGGCTTGTGACAGGTTTTTGTAGCTCTTGGGGACTGAGGACAAGGTCGTGGCCGAGCACCCATTAGAGTTGTGAGGAATGCCAGGGGCACAGAGGCATGTGGAAATTGAGAAGGAAGCAGTTCATGTACTTTCACCACAAGCCCAAAACGAGTTTAATGAGATACCACAAGGTATGAGGTAAACGGTGGAAACGTTTGTTGGGCTTGTTTCTGCGTAGGCACAACAAGGTATTGATGGTCTTCAATAGGAAGCACATGCAGAGTTTTTGGAGGAAATTCAAAAAAGCAATTGACCTTCTGGGGATAACAGGGGAGATAGTGCAGTGAGATTGATGGCCTACTACCAACTAAAAGATGTCGTCAATGCATGATTTTGAGGCACTCAAGAACGAGCAACCACACGACGCTCCACCCCTGACTTGGGAAGAGTTTACTGAAGTGTTCATTGACAGGTTCCTATCATCCAGATTGCCAGCGTCATATGCAGTCCACTTTGAGAATTTGAGACAGGGACCCATGAGCGTGCTTGAGTATTCACTAATCACTTACATGAGACATCAAGTGTAAGAATTACTTATATTGCACTTAATTCGATGTTAGCTTCTTATGTTTTCTAATGAAAAAAAAAAAAAAAAAAACTCTTATCAATAGCTGAAGGTCCATATTTTATTTTGCATTGTTGTTATTTTTACATGTTACATGTTTGATTTATGTAAATATCGTCTTGAGATTTCTAATACATGATTTCCCAAATTCTCTTCCGATCCTCGTTTTTCTTCCATCCCCTTTTGACTATGTTTCGGACACTTTAGCCCAAGAACAACGCAAATCATTTATTGCACCATTTCCCTCATTCAAAAAGTAGCACTATTTTGTAATAGAATTAAGTCGAACATTCTTGAACTACTCTGAACTAAGATTAATCTGTTCATAGTGTAATTTCTAGGATCAAATTGCTCTGCATTGATTTGTTGCAAGCAGCTATGCTCCAATTTATGCAGATACCAACCGAAGGTTTTGATTGTACATTGCAATTGTGCTTTTGTCACATTAGCAATTCACGTGGATGCAAGCCATTAGTCAGAAATCAGCTCGAGCTATCATTTTTGTATAGTTTAATAGCTACAAACAAATAGTTTTAATGTATGTACGCAATTAATATTTTTATATATAAGTCTGTAATTTGACTGATTCCAGAAAATATAAATGGTGCAATGTCTATGTGAAAAGGATTTGAACAACTAATCAAAGAACTCAAAATTGAAGTCTAAATAAATTAATTTGTTATCTCCTTGTAAAAAGTCAAATTCTCAATTTCTTTTGGATTTTCTAAGGGGCGTAGCTAAGCCTAATTAAGCATTCTGAATGACAAATTTCACAGCATCCATGTAGTTCTTCAACAACTCTTCGACAATTTTAGTAATCATCTGTTGTAGCCCTTCAAAAACCTCCAACAATTCCTTTGATAACTCTTCTGATGAATTTTTCAACTTCTCTATGACTTCTCCCACGGCTGAGATCATAGCAGACGAACTCTCTACGAGGCTTTTCTTGAGAAGATCAAAGAAAGAAGATGCCGCAGTGCTCAACACTTGGAACAAAAAATCCAGCAGATATTCCAAGCATGCTTTGACGGCATCTCCTACAGCTTGCAATCCAGTTTGGATGGCGTCGCCAGGAACTTTTAGTGCTTGGATCATGAACACGAATGCATAGGATGTAGAGAAAAATAAGCGAATGATGAGGCTGATTAACGTACCTAAGGTTGAGAATACGGCGTTCAAGAAGAGAAGTGCCATTGAAACAGGAGAAGAAGGATGAGAAAACAGGAAACATAAACGTATTGATGATTTAAATAGTTTGGGTTATTAATAAGTTGGTTGAGTTCGTGCGATTAGTTTATACGGTTTAAGTGTTGGAAGTATACAGGATAGAGATAGTAGTAGTCCACACATTTTAGCAACACAAAGTCGTTAAGGAAAGCTAATACCAAATGGAAGAAGCTAACTAATTTGAAAAGGCAATTCAGAAAAGAGCTTTATTTTAGGTTTTTGTTTAGAGATTGACCAAGTGAATAAATAAGCATTTATCAGGTATTAAGGCTTAAAATACTCGTGCCACCACCTACTGCTGCATTTCTTAATTCTTAAACCAGAGTTACTTATTGTGCAAGAAGGGGGCTGCCAATTGAAACATTTGGAATTAGAGACTTATGTAATCACCAGTTCCCAACTTAATCCGTGTAAAACTCTATTGTTTCTGTCACTGCTTCAACCGAGTTAAACACAGAGGTATGCTGATTCAGCCGAGTTAAACATGAGGTTCGCTGATTCAACCGACTTAAACACGAGATTCCTAGTTCGTATAATTAAAGGTTCAATTAAGTAAAAAAACTAAAGAAAAAGGTTCAATTAAAGTTATTTAGGAAATAGGGTTGATAGATATAGACACATCCTAATACTATCCTACAAACCAGCCCCCATGGTTTTGCTCTAATGATAATAGTATAGCGCATGATGACCTCATTGGTTCGAACCCTGCTAGAAGTTTGACCTGTGCCACCCTCAAAAGGGGCAAGTGCACAGATAGTCATTCTTAGGGATGCTATTTAGAGATTATTTAGTACTTATTTGTCCTGATAACTTAGGACAATTCATTACATTTTTGTTTTGTCCTGAAAACTTGAAATTCAGGACGCACTAGCTAATTCCTAAATACCAATCCTTTAAATTGCCTACATGATGTCATTAGATGCCCTCAAAACCAAGTAGGACAGGAGGAAGAGTAAAGCAAAGCAGTTGTCAACTCTTCGTGCCTCCAGCACCTCATTGGAAAATGTAACAAATTTTCTGCTGGCTGTTAACCATCGGCAATTGCGGGTCAACTCTCTTAAATATTGAAGAGATGGATTGCAATTTGCAAGAAGAATATATACGATCGAGATTCCTCTGCAATGGTTGACTTGTACGAGGATCATCTCAACCTCCATATGTTCATCCTTTTAACAATCCGAGTGGGAATCACAGCTGCAGTCACTGGACAGAGACTTCCTGTCTTCAAATATATTTGACGTAATCCTATAAAACCATATTGCTAATACAGGCAAAAACTAAAGGGTTTGGCGACACATCAATATACAAAATCATGAAACTGCTTTACATTATTCATGATTTATTTACATAACATGGATGACACTCTATACAACTCAAATTTACAAAGCAAATCCTCTGATATTGCACACCAGAGAACAATTTCTTTGGTATTAGATACATGAAAGATTCTATATAGTATAGATAACCTCAGTAGATAGTTAGTTCTCCTTCAGCTGATACACAGTCCTAATGTCTTCTTCTGCATCCCAAAGGAAAGAACCGAAAGCAATAGCCTCCAAAACAATTCTCTTCAAACTTGCCAATGATGTAGAAATTACTTCACCACTCGCAATTAGACCCGTCTTCTCATCACCAAATAGTGCATAAATATGCTTCTCAATAAGATTAAGGGCCTCCTTGGATTTTGGTTTTGCACACAATTGCAATGTTTCTGCGTCAAAACTCATCACATAATACTTCAGTTTTTCTTGCTTTTTTTCCCGAACAAGTGGTATTCGGCCCACTGATGTAGATCGCGTGCCATTGATACCAAAGGGAACAGTCTCTGATCCTAAGGACCGCAACTCTGAAAGTAAGAGCTGACTGGAACTAGCAATACCAAGGTCCCGGTTGATTTGATCAACTTTCTGTTCCAAATGGTGCCTCAAGGAAGCCGACTTCAAAAAATACCCAAATAAAACAGAAGCAGCATATACTCGACAGAGCTGGAGCTTTTGTACATTACTAGGGGCCCAATTATCGGTCACGTTTGACTTTTCTTTCCATCCTAGAACAATGCTAAGATGTTCCCTAACCATTTCCCGCACTTCGCAGCTATGGATAGACTCAAGTTCCCAGTCCCTGCAAGGCCATATCTCAAGTCTGCCATTGTACATGCATTTCGAAAGCTTGGGAACCAAGTGCACTCTGATTCCAGAGAACTTGTAAGATATTAGAATGTACATAATGTCTTCGACGGAAGCTTGACATTCCAGCTCTTTTACTTCAGCTATTCTCCTGGCATAACATCATATTCAAATTTCAGTAAATCTAGTACAGGAGAGACTGGATAGTCTATATCTAGATGAACAAGTATCAGGTAATCTAATGATGAATCGTCCAAACAACTACTCCTACCATCATTGCGCAGCAACCAGCATTTACCTACTATTTTAATCATTTAGATGATGAGTTAGACACCTAAATAATGGCTGTATCAGCTCCCGCAGGTGGTTCCATTTAATAGTTGCATTCCTCACATAAGTGTTGCAAAAGTAAAATAGAATGAAGAGCAAAATCAAGTAAATATACTTTTCCATGACCTTTTAAAGCTGTCCTAACTTTTTTAAGCATTTTTTTTGGTTGATAACCGTAGTGTCCGGTCAAGTTTGCACGTATCTCGACTAGTTCCACAAGGTATCTACTACCTCCCACCAGCACAGGTACCATGCAATGTGTCCACCAAGACTTAGAAAGATGGGAAGAAATCACCTAGTGTTTTTGCCTTCGGATTTGAACCTGAGACATTTTTTAACTTTATCCTCCTTTACTTTTCATGACTAGTCAAGAAAACTTTCAAAATGTCATAAAAAAATGTCATACTTTTCCATGACATTTTAAAAGATGCCCCGACTTTGTTGAACTTTATCCTCCTTTACTTTTCATTGACTAGTCAAAAAAGCTTTCAAATGTCATCAGAAGAGTGAGTTTGTTCAATTTTGATTTTTTTTCTTTTGATAAGGTAATTGTTCAATTTTTCTTTCCTCTCCCTATCAAAATGCATTGCTGCATCCCTCCCTCCTAGCATTGCACTAGTATATGTTCTTTCCCAGAACATGCCATGCCATTAGATGAACGCACACATAAGCTTGAAGCCAAGACCTACGCTTGAACACGCCTCAAGAAGTGATACCAAGCGACAAGCAATTATTTAATCAGTAAGCAGCAAGCAAATCTAGTGCATACAGAAAACAAGGAACTGTTATGTATATTGGAATATACTATAAGTCTTAGGCTGCAATATATTCGACACCGATATCTACTTGAAGATTCTCGTAAGGAAAGATGATGTACATAGAGAATCTACAGTTCAAACGTCAAATTCAAATGTATTACTGCATGATACATGTCCATGCAGTATTCCCATATGTATTTTGTGGACTATACGGCTGGAAAGAAATAAGGCATGCTTTGAAGGGAAGAGGATGCAGATTGCTAGAGTTAAAAACAAATGTATTAAGAACTTATTTTGCTGGTGCTTTAGCAAGACACTAGATACGATGGATCATTATTAGGATTTTTTGCATTTCTTGGGGGAAAACATGTAGCATGATGAGGGATCTGTTGTAGATTCAAAGTTTGTAACTGATTTCTGTACCATCTTGGTACTTTTTTTAATAAAAGCCTTTACTTATCAAAAAAAAAAAAAAAATGATACATGTCCATTTTGTAGGTTTATCTGAAGCTACAGGTTATTGCAATAAAAATGGACTTAACATCAGCATCCGACATCACATTATCAACTCATGTCATCATTGGGTACCTCTATCCAAGTTTCAGAAAGTTCCATTCCTACGAAAATATTTCTGGGACTGCATAATCAATTAGCAAATTGCATCATCAATTACAACTTTGCTAACGGCAGCTACAAATTAGTCCATATCTATAAGCAAGCAATCTCCAACAATGAGTGACTGAAGCAAAAGCTTCTTTTTATGATATTACCTTAAAAATGCGGTCTAAAGGTAATGTAGTTCAAAGGCACTTACTGACACATGGTGATCTTTCTTCAATTGAAAAAGAAAAGATCTTAATCAAACCAAACCAAGAAACTCATATGCTATTATAATTTGACACAAAATAGTAATTAAAAGTTTCTATTGCACCTCATCCTGTCCTTTCTGATGGCATCAGCACAAGGAATTCATTTTAACTGCGCCAGGTATCTCAGGAACCAATAATTGAATGAAGATAATGATGATAACATACTCAACCTTCTTAAGCATTTCTAAGAGAAGATGATCGATAGAATCTTTCAAAATGTGGAAGAGGAAGGCGGATAGAGCTGAATTATGGATTTTCTTTTATAAGTAGAGCTAAATTATGGATTTAGAGAGAGAGAGAGAGAGAGCTTAAATTGGTATTTTCAACTTCAAGTATATATCTTCCAACTCTTTCATAATTTAGAGGTTGGTTGAGTTTTTGTCCATACTAAGTTTTGATCCATGCCTCCAGCAACTGTTGTCCAAGTCTATCCAGTTGAATCCTCCTCTTAACATGTAACACCCAAAAAATCAAGGATTTGGTAAATAATCGTTCCTATTACTCTCTACCATTAAATTTAGTATCTAAAACAAAGAAACCGACACTTAGTATGCGAAATTCAGAAATTTTATGTACCTAAGAAACAAAATCACTGAATGTACTACCTAACCAAATTCATGTAAGCAAGTCTATTTCAGTCTTATACTTCAGGTTTACACTACAAGTACAATTTTATCTCTAGATTTCCAATCTTCAAGAGAAGAGAGGCAGTGGATTTACACTGGCCTACAACAGAACTTAAGAAAGTTGAATGCTGCACTGAGCCTATTCCCTTTAAACTTTAAACTAAATAACTACAAAAAAGGTGGACAGCAAAGTGAACCATAGAGATAATTGAAACACCCAAGGATGTGGCTGAGCAATCACCGACCCTAAAATGGATATCGCATCTGGCCTTGATAGACAGAGTTAGATGATATATGTGTGATCTTTAATTGCGGTCCCAAGCACCAATCAACTATCTAAAGATTATACAAATAAACCCCATAAGCATAGGGATTCGTACAGCCAACCCAATATTAAGGCTTTGTTGTTGTATTTGGGGACAATCAAAGATAACAAAGGCAAGTACTTATAACTTATAAAGTATCAAAAAAGTGATACAATCAGGAAGAACCATACCCCAAAAACTAGCTATTAAGATGAGAGAGCCCAAGATTACATAAACCCCACATAAGCACATTGTAATATCAATGTGGGACTCAAGTCCCATACCTTGGACCATAACAAAAAGGAAAAAGCACAGTGATAAACACCGCAAACGAGGAGATATATTTTTAAAAAACAAAGTAGCACGAACCTATGGAGAAAAGCTTCATCAGAGCCAAAGCTGAGATTAATCCGAGCCAGAGCTTCATCTCGGTCATACGCTAACTGCTCCAACTGTTTCTTAACAGCGACATGAAAGTTGTTGCGATCATTCAGAAGCACAGTGCTCAACAACCTCCCCGTCGGAGTTATCGGCTCTAGCGGTGCGTTTAAACCACTGAATTCACACTTACTACTACTACTACTATTACCACTGGCCACTACAGTCAACGATCTCCTACGAAAGACAGAAGAACTCGCGAACTTGAAAGCAAAACGGGTTGATGATGAGAATGATGATAGCAAAGAAGTCTTCACCGTAAAAGGTAAAGATTGGTGAAGGGAAATTTTGGTATAGGAGAGGCCACAGTCCATTCAACAAGCTATTGGCTAAAACCCTGTTGAAAAATTAGTACTTAGTAGGAAACAGAGAGAGTTTATTATATAAGATTTTGTTTGATAATTTTGGTATGCGGATTGAGTAGATAAGTGGAGACAACAGTTATACAAAGTGGGAGAGGATAAGGACGGTGACTTATCCTAATCAGGCTTCATTTATGGCCAACCTGCAAAAAAGTAAAAAAGTACTCCTACTTCTCTTGTGATTGGGTCCTTCCAGAAGAAAAACAGAGACCGCTGGTGTATAGGAAAGTTATATCTCTATTTTAGAGAGAATATATGTACAGTAAAATAATTCAGATTCCACGAGATCCGTGGTATTCTATACTTTTACTTGAGGGGAAAAAAGAGCTACTACAGGTATGTTTGGTACGAACGAACGCATTTTTTAAAAAAAAATTTTTAATTTTTTTATATTTGGTTGGGTTGAATGTTTTGAAAAATATTATCTCATAAACTTTTTTTTCCTCAATTAGGAAAAAAAAAGGTTTTACTCACCAACCAAACAAGAAAAAATAAGTGATAAAAATTTTTTACTCACAACTATTAATTGTCATCTCCTTCTTTTTCGTAAGTAAAGAATTTTATTACCAAAGGAATATGTATAAGTATAAATGAAACTCTATAGTTGGCCAAATGGCTCCAATCTAGAGTTCAAGATACGTCTGTATCTCATCTTATCTCCTAGCATCTATGTCTAGTTAAATATATATTTAAGAATAAAAGTTGAGATTGTCATCTCGATACTATTTAAATTCTCTATTTTTTTGAGATTGTCATCTCGATACTATTCAAATTCTCTATTTTAAGTTTGAAATTGAAATAATGAACCAAGTTGTTAGACTTACTTTGAAATGCAAATAATTTCAACTTAAAATGAAAAAACGAGATAATTCTCATGGCCTAATAGGCAAACGTCTAGATACATATCAGACGTTACAAACATTAAGTGTTCTTTGCAGTGCTCAACTGCGATCAGTTGAAGCTTCTTGTATATATTTTAGTAAAATACAAAGTAACTTAGGTATGCCTTATTCTTCAAAGAAAAAACAAATCATTAGATTTAAGATTTGCGAATACATTCAATAAAATTTTGAAAAAAAAAAAAAGCTTGTACGGAAAAGACAAAAGAAATGCATTTCCTGAATATTCTAGAAAAAAAAAATACGAATTAACCTTGAACCAACTTGAAGTGGATAATGTCCCGCACATTTCATGTTGACATTAATAAGTAAAAGTTTTAGAAAAAGCATACATTGCTGGAGAATGACAAAATCACTTGCAAACACACAAAAGAAGACAGCATTTGTTGTGTTCGAGTGTAGTTAACATCACTTTCTACATAGGAAGATGTACTGCATCTTTTAATGAACGAAGTTATTCTAGAATCCAAACTTACCTATGTTTTCCTTCTTTTTTTCTCTCTTTTTTTGTGATGTTGATTCAGGGAACCACATTGCGAATAATTACTTGTGAAAAAGAAAAGTTCGAACAACCGCTAAAATTTTTAGTTTATTGGGCAAAGTATCACATCGAATTTCAAATTTGAAATAACCTACTTAATTTGAATTCTTGATCTGTGAAAACAATATAAAATAATATTTCATCAGTCTAATTTTATGTGACAATTAATGTCGTAATTTAATTTGTAATATCATATTAGTAGCAATGGTTCTATAGAACTTAATTTGAGAGGGAAGATACGTGGAGTCAGTGTTCTAAAAGGCGTTTTCGGGGCGAGCCCTGAGGCGAGACACACCAAAAACGCCTTGAAGTGATGGTGTGGAGTGAAGGTCTCAAGAGGCGTACACCCAACAATTCGGGGCGTACGTCTGGGCATTTGATGCGCGTTTTTTTAGTGAGGCGTAAACCCTAGAGACTTTTTCAAATTAAAACAAAATTTGTTGAATAAGTCCTTCATATAATACCCAAATTCTCAAAAGTCAACTTGGTTATTACTCAAAAAATTTAAAAAAGAACTGCAATGTATTAAATTTAAAAGTCAAGACCTTTTTTATTGATTGAAGCCCTAATTGACGGTCTTTCCCAATTCTTTATCTTGTCCGCTAGTCTGCTAATATCTCCCAAAAGCAATGAATATTCAATTTTTCTTACAAATACGAAGAGAACTCCATTCTTCTTCATAGCAGCAAGTTCAAAGTTCAAATTGGAGGCCAGTCATCCTTTTTGTTCCTCCATATAGAAAACTCTATTCTTTTCGACTCAAATTACTTGTGCTTCGAAGTAGCGTATAATAGATTGTTTTGATTAGTTTTTTTGTGGGGATGGAGATATCTATATATATATATATATATATATATATATATTTTTCACATATTTATAATTTTTTTAATTTTTATGCAATTTTACCTGTTTATAACTATTTATTGTAATTGTATTATTTTATAAAGTATTAAAAGTTAAATACCTATGGGGCTTACGCCCTATGCCTCGGGGCTTACTCCTCGCTGAGGCATATGTAAAACGCTTCGCCTTGCGCCCACGCCTTTTAAAACACCGTGTGGAGTACTCTTAGGGTTCGTTTGGTTTGAAGACAAGTTATGCTGAGATTAGTTATCCTACTATAATTTCTTATTGACTGTTTGGTATGTTATATTAATCCTGGGATTGTCAATTTTATTGCTTTATCTTGGGATAACTTATCATGGAATTATTATTTCACCCTCTGACAGGTATAATTTATTCCGATATTATTTTTAATTCTGAGATAATTTATCCCATGATTAGTAACCAAACAAGGAATACGACGGTACTAAATTTTTATCTGATGATTATTTTTGCTTATCCATCATACCAAGCGACCCCTTAGTGAAAATATTATTGGGAATAAACCCCCCACAGAACACAGTAATAAAAGCGGAATAATAACGTAGCAGTGAGATACGGTAATTGGCAAGAATAAAATGGAAAATCTTTTTGAATAAGGGAAAAATCATGGCCCCGAGACGAGCAACTGATATCACTATAGTAAGAAATTTTACACTTTGTAGGTCCGAGTAAAATACTCCAAAGACCACTACAACACTCAAAAGAAATAACTCTCTTTTGATATTGTCACCTCACTATAATATCGCTCATTCTCTATTTTTCTTACAGACTATTTTCTTATACTTTGTCTGTGAAACCTCACTCTTTCTTTCTCTTTTTGTTGGCGTGTAAAAATGAGAGATGAAGCTCTCCTTTTATAGTCGAAACCCCGCTCTCTCTAAAGCCTACTGTATTTGATAATTTGTACACACTTTTTCTTCTTTTTTTCAACGTTGACAATTCAACAAAGTTAACTACCAAATCAAAAATATTTTCCTTAGACACATGCCTATTACTTTAGCTTTTAAATGAGATGGACCCACAAACTATATCATAAATTAGAACTTATCAAATATAGATGAGGATAAATAAACTAATCAAAAAGCAAGATAATGTAGAATCTAATCATTAATAGCCGAATCATATCAGTCCAATTAAAGGATAAAGCTTGTGCATTTGTGGATTGCATTTAAAAAGGTCAAGCAAGGAAGGCAGTTGAAACTAAAAGTCAGATACTTCCATACAATACAAAATAGAATGCAAATAATTGCCACTATTTTTAGCAGTAAATAATTAAACTCTATCTTGGCACACTAACTCTTTCTGAAACAAACAGTTAATGATGATAGGTATCGCTTTCAGGTTAGAGTGGTTATTCACAACAAAACAATGATGCACTAGCATAAAAAAATTAAATCATTAATTAGTTAGTCCAAAATTTAATTTATATTAAGCTCCTACGACAAACTAAGCTTCTTAACTTGGTTTGAGATTGGTACAATCAAAATGTTAATCAATAAAACAAAACTTTAATATATTTTCTTTACTTTAGCTCTTATTATAGTTCACTTTATATAATATTTCTGCATATTCTAAGAGTATTATTCTTACATTGATATCATATTGTGTGACCTGAATAAATCGAACTCGTGTGAATACTGTGGCAGGGCAGGGCGGGACTCACTCAGCTCTCTAGTAAAATTTATTTGTACCAAATATTTGAAAAATAAAAGTCTTTCATATAAGGATGTGTGTGTTCGGGCAATTCGGATTTAATATTTTCGATTTGAATTTTTAATTTTTCAATTAAAGAATTTATAATCCAAAGTTAATCCAAATAAGATCGAATTGGATCGGATTTTTTAAGTTCGACTTCGAATTACTCGAATCGGATATTTTGAATTTCGTTTTTGAGCCGATAAATTGAGTTTTTCCGTTCTTCTTACAAAAAAAAACATTCATATCAAGTTGCCTTAATAGTTCCTCATTCTCGTCCAAATAAAATATTCATGCAACAATGAAATTTATCATTAAAGAAATGCCTGAGAAGTATTAATAAGACCTTATGAATTTACAAGTCAAACATAGTTAGACCTTGTTAGTTTAAATAGTAACACATTTTCAGCCTTCGGGCCATCTTCAACCTTGCACTATTTTTTGCACCAAATACTATTTTGGTGCAAAATATGGTGTTTTGGAGCTCCAACCTTACACTATTTTTTGCACCATTTTGGTGCATGAATAGTGTTGCACCAAATTTGGTGCAACACTATTTATTGCACCATTACTATTCATTAATAATTTATTATTATTATTTTTATTATATAACACTTTTAATTTAACATATCATAAATTCTAATTTTTACATTTAGATTCCTAATATACCTATTCATCTACACCATTACTATTCATTAATATTTTATTTTTATTTTTTTACTATATAACACTTTTAATTTAACATATTATAAATTTTAATTTATAATTTTAGATTCCTAATATACCTAATTATTTTTTATGTAATATCTTATAATTTTACATCTTAATTTTGGAGAGTAAGTTTTATAAATTAATTTTCGTATATATTATTTTATATAAAATTGTAAGTTAATTTTATTATAAGTTATAATTGTATTAAAAAATATAACCATCACAAAAATAAAAAGTACAAATATAAAATATAAATGTTGTTAATAAATAACACAATGTTCAATAACATAATAATTTCGAATATATAATACAATTATTATTGGGCCGTCACGTTTTTGGAGAAAAGAAGTGCTACATGATATATTAACATCATGTATTATACTGCACAACATGATAATCGAGGATGAGCGTGATTTTAATGCACCAATTCAAGATGCTTGAGAAGGTCCAACTCCAACAGTAGAAATGGTAGTAGATGAAAATTATCGATTTGAATAATTTTTAGCTCGACACAAAAAAATTAAGAACAAAGATGCTCATTTTGCACTTCATAATGCATTAGTAGAGCATTTATAGGAGCAACGTACTAATCATGGAAGTTGAAAATTTATATAGAAATTAAAATAAATTCTACCTTAATGTAATAGTATTTATTTAATTATATTTTATCAACGATTTCATTTTTATTTGAATTATCCATTAATATGTATAACGTATAATATTTGCTTACAATTTATATTATTTAAAATTTTATGGTATAAAATAATTTTATATTAAATGATTATATAACAAAGGATTATGAATTACATGGGATGGATATGTAAAAAAGAAAAAAAAAAGAAAGGATTTTTTTTCTGAAATTACAAAATAAAATTTAAGTAAAAGAAAATAATATAATATAAAAGAGAGAGAAGAATATAAAAGAAATATTCTTTTTTGGTGCAAAAAATAATGCAATGGGTTGGAGTTAATTTGCACCATTTTGGTGTTTGCACCATTTTGGTGCAAAAAATGATGCAATGGGTTGGAGATGCCCTCAGCATTCACAACCATAAAATACGGAAATCAGCGTGGATTAGAAGGAAAAAAAACTTTATATTCGATTTAGTAAGGTATCCAATATTCGATTTAGTAGGGTATCCAATATTGAACCTAGTAACTGATATTGGATATATGAACTAATGTTTAATGGGTGAGGTGTTGCACTTATTAGTATTCAGCATATGAAAAATAAATATCTAATGGGTAGGACTAAATATAAAGTCCAAAATTCAAAATCCAATCCAAAATTCTAAATTTTTGAAATTAATATAAAATATAATTTGTAATCCAAAATTCAAACTAAAAATTCAAAAGTTTCGAATTTCTGTATGAATTTTGGAATTACCCATACTGTGCCCACGCTAGCTAATATATTGTTCTGTTTCTCCTCAATATTAAATACTCCGTAACTAACAAAGGTATAAAATCATAAAGTTAACTTTTGACACTTTATTTGTCCCTCTACGGCAATCCAAAATATTACCAAGTTAAGAAAGTCAGAAACATTTTACACATATCTTTTTGTTGTCCCCCCCCCCNTCCCCCCCCTTACACGTATCTTTTTGTTGCTCCCCCCTCAATTTTTTTCTTAATGAATACAAAAGCAAAAGATACAGACTATATGAGGCAATGCATTTTATGTCATATGTTACTTGGCTTACGTTAAAAGTTAATAATTGGTCAAATACATAGACAGTTTTTTTTTTATACTTTATCTCAACCTTATTTTATTTTGACACTTCAATTTAATTTAATTTAATATATTTTATTTTAACACAAAAAGCTGACTTGTCACATTGGGTGAATTTCCTCACTTTGGTAGGCGCATGAGGCTCTATTTTAGATGCCCAACCTCCTTCCCCATTGTTTCTTTCATCTACACTCTCAAAATAATTCTTTGGTTGCTCTCGATCTCCATCTCCAAAAAGCTTCAAAGCTTTACTGTATTTTAATTCCTTTATTTAGTTAATTTTTTTAATTTTTTAAAATCTATATCTTCATCTGAAGCTTGAAGTTCCAAACTTCAAGAATGTTAGTGATATCTCTAGTTGGTTCAACATTGTCATAATTTAATTTGTACTGGAATAGGCTAGTGTTAAGTTGACTTTTATTTATGTACCTTTTCTTGTACCTATTATGGAGGAGATGAAATTGGTTTTAGGTATCAATTATGTTCAGCTGTAATCAGCGATTTCATCACATGTGATCAGGGGTTTTGGGAACGAGATATGGGTTTTATCACCTATGACTAAGGATTTTGGGAACGAAATATGGGTTTTATCACTTACGACTAAGGATTTTGGAAACGAGATTAGGGTAGAGAATTTATGACTTAGAGAAAATAAGCAGGGGGACTCTTATTTTATAAATTACCCATAACCCATCTAGGTTATTAGTGTAGGGTTCCGGATATTTGGTTAGACCCGGTTGACATGGATTAAAAAACAATTGGCTATATTTAACTGGATAGTTATTACACCTCAGAAGCGTTTATACACACGCTCTTTATATTTTACATTGGGTCAGCTTTTTGTGTTAAAATGAAACATATTAAATTAAGTTGGAGGGCCAAAATGGAACAAGGCTGAGATAAAGTGCCAAAATAAAAATTGGTGCCAAATTAGAGGGGTCGTATATTTAGGATAGAAATCACCTGTAATCATTAATTAAATGACCTCGTGTAAAAATTCTTTACAAGTACAAGAATTAAACTATTTTCACAGTATTTGCCGATGGAAGAATAACATAACTTTTAACTCTTGTTCGACCTGCAAACTTTAAACACATATTGTTGGCGTTGTTAAACTATTTTCAAACTATGGTACAGTAGTTATTGTACGATAGTGTTTTACAATGCTTTGAAGAATGGAGTCCTGAATTTTGAATATGAATTGTGAGTTTATATTAAGTGGTTGTTGTTGGAAAAGTTTGGAAACATAGGCAAATTACCATTGTTGCAAGCTTGATGAAGCGGATCTTGAATTTTGAATATAAAAAGTGAGTTTTGAATCAAGCGGATGTTGTTGAAAAGGCTTGAAAACATTTGACAAATTGCTATTGTTACAATTAGTTTGTTAGATTTGTTATTATTTTGACAAATTGATTATTGAAATTTGTAACTTTATCATATCTGAAATTTATGTTCCGAAATTTAAGTTCATTTGGAGTAGATTTAGGCGTTGATTGTGTTTTGAATTGTTAAAATTCGAAAAATAAGTTATTGTATTTGGGCAAATATTTATTCACTAGAACTTCAGCTATAAGCACTTGACGGTCTGTCGCATATGCCTGAATTTCAGCCGTACGTGCCTTAACTTCAGTCATTATCATATACGCCTGACCTTCGGCTATAAGGGCTTAAATTCAATCATAGTGCCTTTTGTTCAACCATATATGCCTGACCTTCAGTTACAAATGCCATAAGTCAGCCAAGTATTATGACCTTCCAACTTCAAATAACATTTTTTTGCAATTTTAGGTTTGTATATCTGAAATTGTCCCAAAATTGCTAAACTTGGAAACTGTATGAACCTGGTACATGGCTTAAATAGGATCCCAAAATCGGCTATATGTGCACTTACTGCCCAAATACACTGTGGTAGTCTTTAAAATGGGCTGGCCCAAATGCGCAAGCACTGCCCATTACTTATTATTTCAACTTTCAGAAGTTGCCAAGTTGGCCCTGGGGTCTCATTTTTAAGGATTTAAATTTACACGTGAAGAAAGTTGTTAGGAAATGCACTTTGCAGAACTTACGGCAAAGTAAAGTGAAAAAGCGAGTATTATTCCTCAAAAGTATTTTTCTTGATAAAATCGTTTGCCAATCTTTGTTACTTTGAATAGTAAAAGAATCTTCCTTGAATAATATTTTGCACCAATAGGGAGAAAAATCATCTCAATTCTTGCTCCTAATTACTTTCTTCAATCAAAATTTACATGGTTATCACTCGAATTCTCAATATTAACACATGAACATCATACTCATATCATATCCTACTCTTTGTTTAATTATCATATTACCTACTTTTACGGACAACATAAACACTAACAAATAATTCAAAAAATGTGAATTTACAAGCAAATGACTGTTTACCTGTAAAACGGTACAGTTAAATTTGTAACGTAGTTTATATATACGTGAATTAATCTGACACAGAAATAATAAACTAAAAGGAAACACAAGCCTGGCTATGAATTTAGCTTCTTCGGTAGCAGAAGCGAGAACAATATTAAGAACAAAGTAAAACAATAGTGTTATAGAATGAGAATTGATCTTAGCTTTTGTGTACATAATGTTTCATGTCCTACATTGGATACTAATTCTCCTATTTATAGTTCTATTAAGGGAGACAAGATCCCCAAATCAAGCTCCTTTTAAATGAAAATGAAACCCTCATTGATGGCTGCATAACGATTGGCTATAAATGCAGCTATTCTCTGTAACGGCTGCTCATTAAAATGCTATCCGATATCACCCCTTCAAATCTTTGTTATCGGTCCCCCTGTCTTCGGAATTCGCCCAGCACCGGTCACATGCTTGTATTCGGTACCAACTACTTGATGACTCACATCTCACCCATCTTTCAGTTCTACGTGTCACCTCCTCATTTGTCCAACTATCAATAACCAATTTTACCGCATACAGATAGTCCTTTTACTTTTTGGTGATAATACTTTAGTGTTATCGGAAAGTAGATAAAACCTCTTCCGTGAGTGGGCATGTTTCTGAACAGTTTCTGACAGTCAAAAGGACCCATGTCTTCGCATTTAATGACCCGAACACGTGTTATTTCATGATTCGGCAAATATTTCTGCTAGTTTTCGAGGTAATCATGACCATAATTTTTGCCGCCTATAAACTTCTCCACTATCCATCATTTTTACCCTTCACTTTTTACAAATCCTTCTTATTCCTTGAATCCCCTTAGAACTCTAGTGCAAAATTCAACTCTCTCAGTAAAATCTTTCTCCTCAAATTTCTTACCATCATGTCTTCTAACATCTCTGTCCTCGAAAACTCTAGCCTTCTCTTTGGTGGAGGCCCCAAGAAGAAAGAAATGAAAGAGGCTGATGTCGAGTCTGAACATGAACTCCATCATACCCCTTCGACTTAACACCCATTCTGACCTTCAAGAAAAAAAACATAACCCATTAATCCCAAAAGTGACAGACACTGGCCCATTCGTAGGTATCTTTCTTGCATTCGCCTTTTTAGCATCCCTGTTGTCAAGGAGGATTGTGAATGGGACAACATTGAAATCTTCGCCTCTAGTGAAGTAGAAAGGGTCACCTTCTCCGAACTAGGGTTCATGTATACCCTTTCACTTTGGGAGCGGGTAAAGGAATCGACCCAATAATTTTAGAATTTTTTCACCAGTACCAAATCTATTTGGCATAAGCAGGCCCATCAGTATGGTGTACGGTGGCTTGCCTCCACCAATTGTGCTCTGAGACTGGGGAAACCCTAACTCTTGCACACATGATAAACCTCTAACCCCCAAAGATCTTCTGTGGGAGTGTGCTAAAACTTAGCAAACGCGGTCACCATGTCCTCCTTATCAGTGTCGACGATGACAATGACCGTGGAAGGATAGAATGGTTTGTTGTCATTGCTACCAGGGACATCCTCCCGACAACAACACCTACTTCCTGAATCTTGGAACCTTTTTTGTAAGTCTTCGGATATCTTTTCCTTTCCATCTTTAAAAATATTTTCCTACTTTGTTTGCTTTGCATTTTCCCTATTTCAGCTACTCATTAGGAACCACCAACGGGTTCAGAAACTGGCCAAATGGGTACAGAAAAGTTTGGATATTACTACACCGCAATCTCGAAGGTGAAAAGAAATGCCCCCCAAACTTGGGTGGAAAGCCAAAAATTATGATAAACAAAAGTTCTTCCTCCCTTCTTTAAATCTTAAACATAACTTGAATCAATTTGTTAACTTCCTTTTTGCAACACACAAGACTCCTGAAGGGATCCGTTGTTTGCCCCGTTGTTGAGGTTCTCGATGACCTGGAGGAAGCCCAACGAGCACTACAATATGTCTTTAACCGGAGGAGAGCTCGTGAATCTACTCTTGCTTCCTGTCAAGGTGCCTTCTCCCGGATTCCCCAGCCTTGTAACGACCCGACCGGTCGTTTTGAGCATTTGGACTTTGCTCGGTTGTTTTAGGGCATCCGTGTGATGTATTACGACTTGTCTGTATCGGTGGTTCTGGTTTTTCAGGTAATTTAGATTGATTTGGAAGAATGAATTTCATGATTGAAGCTTTAAAGCTGAAAGAGTTGACCAAGTTTGACTTTTTTAGTGTTTAACCTCGAATTGGAGATTTGATGGTTTCGTTAGGTTTGGATGGTGATTTTGGTCTCGGACATATTCCAGGATTTGCATTTGGATATTTCTAGAAGGTTTCACCGCTAATTGGCGAAAGTTGAAAATTTGAAGGTTTGAAAAGTTCATAAGTTTGACCGAGAGTTGATTTTGAAGATATCGAATTTGGATTGTGATTCTGGGAATTGGAATATCTTCGTTATGTCATTTTGAACTTGTGTGCAAAATTTAAGTTCATTCCGAGTTGATTTGATATGTTTCGGCACGAGTTTTTGGAAGTCAAAAGTTCGAAAGTTCATTAAATTTGATTTGAGGTGCGATTCATCGTTTTGGTGTTGTTATACGTGATTTGAGGCATCGAGTAGGTCCGTGTTATTTTATGAGACTTGTTGGTATGTTCAGAAGGGGTCCCGAGGGGCTCGGGTGAGTTTTGGATAGGTTTGGGTTGTGTTGCGCTCGTTTTTTTATGTTTCGACGTGGTTTCTTTAAGCATAAATGGTACCACATAAAGCAAATGAGCTCCAATTTCTGTTTTGATTGAAGCATTAGATTTATATCATAATTGCGGAGCCATAGAAAAATGAATCGTCAAATTTGGACATCGTATGAGGAGTTTATGGTCATCTTACTAAGAATGAGATTGCCAGATTTTTTCAGATTAATTACGAAATTGCCACTGACTTCGTATTTAAAAATCTGCACTATTTTCAAATATTGAAACCAACATATCTCCTTCATTATAAGGTCACATGGAGTGATTCAAAAGCCTAACTTCACTGAAATTTCATAAGAAATCCATTGAAGGCATCAAAAGTGAGTTTCGGGATCATTTAGCACACTAAACGAGGTAGAACAGCTTGGCAAAAATATTTAATATCGAGAGTTTGTTCATTTAATCATATTTTGAGTTGGGGAACTCGGATTTAGGCAATGTTTGAGGCAATTTTCACCATATGGATTGGAGTAAGTGTTCTCTACTCGGTTTTGGTTATATTTCGTGAATCTATCTTCATTTTTGGTAATTGGATTGTGAATTTTAAAGAGTAAATTGGGAGTTTTTGTCCAAAGTTTCATAGAGTGAAATTTTGAGTTTTGAACATCGATTGGGAGTCGGATTTGAGTGACACTAGTATGGTTGGACTCATAATTGAATGGGTTGTCAGGTTTTGTAAGTTTCGTCAGATTCCGAGGCGCGGGCCCAGGTTTGACTTTTTGGTTGACTTTGGAGTTTTGATTAAAGATTAGACCTTTATCATTTGGAATTATTTCTTTAAGCATTATTTGATATTCTTGAGTTGCTTTTGGCTAGTTTCCAACCGTTCGGAGGTCGGTACGTAGGGGATGGCATTTTTGGAGCATCGTTTGGCTTGCTCGGTATTGGATTTGGCTTGTTCGAGGTAAGTAATACTTTTAAACTTGGTCCTAAGGGTATGAAACCTGAATATACGTGTTATGTGTTTGGTGTTGAAATGATACACATACTGGGTGATGGGCGTGTGCGCTTGCACGGTGTGAATTGTGACTCCATTATCTCTGTGGTACTTGTAGTTACCTGATCTTATCTATAACCACGAAATCTCTACGTACTAGAGCCATTGAGCTGCGATCCATGTTAGAAACCATGTCTAGGCTACATGCTTATTCTGTTGGAACCCACTGAGGTCATTTCTGCTGTTGAGTTATTTGCTTACATTGCAATTACATACTTAGTCGTATGCATTAATGTGAATATCATATCTCAGTCTCTATCACCATTTATTGATACATTACATAATTATTTTTGGGTTGATTTTTATGACATTGTGCGCCGGAGAGACTGGAGAGATTGATGATTGCACGAGGTCTAGGGCCTGATTGTGAGGATATTTATGGGATCGGGCTGCACGCCACAACAAGTATTATTGATTTATGATAGGAGCGGGCTGCTCGCCGTAGCAGATATTATTGATTTACGCCATGATTGACTTATTATAGCGCTTGGGCTGGAGGAGCCCCTCCAAAGTCTGTACACACCCCCAAGTGAGTGAAGGTACCTACTGAGTGCGAGTGCCGAGTGACTGGGAAGATTGAGTGACTGTGAGGACTGAGTGCCTGTTAGGATATGAGTGATTGGGAGGACTAAGCGCATTGATTCACCGAGAGCATGCATATAATTTCATCACTGCATTGTATTACTGTTGGCATGCATACATTGATATGTAGGCATAGAAACGTACTTTCCTCATGCTATTTGATAATGAAACGTCTTACTTGTTGTTGGAAGTTTTTGGGAAAAATCGTAGTTTTCAAACTTACTCATATTTTTAGTGTTTTTGGAGAAAGATTTGGGATTTATTGTTATACTTGAAAAGCATGCCTATTTTCAGTAATGGTGAACGAGGTGAGCATCATATCTCTGAGTTATTTCTTGTACCATCTTAGTTATATTGTTATGAACTGTCGCTGGTTATTGGAGTTGGACTTTGACCCTTATCCCAGATCCTCACTACTTTCAATCTAAGGTTAGGTTTGTTACTAATTGAGTACATGGAGTCGATTGTACTCATACTACACTTCTGCACCTTGCGTGCAGATGTTGGATGCTGATGTAACTGTGTATGGCGGGAGCTGGATTTGAAGATGTACCTGCGTTTCAGTTACAACTGCCTCTTGTCCTTGGTATCTTTAGAATTTTTTATCTGTTCATGTATTTTTTCAAACAGACGACATATTTATTTCGTACCAGCTTTGTAAACTATAAATAGCTCACGATTTGTACTACCAGTCCTTGGGAAATTCTTGTATTAAAGCAATTGTTTTATCATTTCTTTTCTTGATAAATCTCATTAAATTTGGATAGTTGTTAATTGGCTTATCTAGTAGGTTGGGGTAGGTGCCATCACGACTAGTTGGATTTTGGGTCGTGACAAGTTGGTATTAAAGCTCTAGGTTCATAGGTTCTACGAGTCATGAGCAAGTGTCTAGTAGAGTCTTGCGGATCGGTATGATGACGTCCATGCCTATCTTCGAGGGGCTATAGGGTATTTAGGATAAACTTCCTATCTTCTTTCCTTATCGTGTGGCATTGATTCAGCTTGAAGCATAACTCTTTGAATTCCTTCCACGCATTCGTATGGCATGTGAGCGCTTAATATCAGTTATGCATCGACAGCTTGTGATTCCAAGGATAATGTGCGAGATGTGATTTTTGTGTGCTGATGATGGGCCAGTCTAGAGGACTTGAGGCCGAGTTTTGACTGTAGCTTGAGCACATGGATTTCGATTATGTGAGCACATGCTCTTGGGCTTATAAGTTCGGTAGTGTCCCTATTAGTGGAATTTATGGCTCGATAAGTGATTGGATGGCTATAGATGAGTATGATGTGACCACGGGATATGTTCGGATGGTTCGAATGTGTTGAGAAGAGTTTTCTTGAGATGTAAAAGGACTATTGGGTGCTTGATTTCTGTCTTGATGTGATGTGCAGTCTCGAGTTATGAGTATGTTGAAGGATCTTTTATGTTGTTTAATTATGGAATGAATTAGATTCTCATGTCTTGTTGATGAGTTCATAATCAGGAAGATTAAGTGATTGCGCAGTAGTTGTGACTTTAAAAGGGTATAGAGATATGTCAGTTTGAGGCTAAGCAGGTAGGTTATCTCCTGTGGGGAGGTCTACAGAGGTGTGCTCCTTATGATGTTGTGTGGAGGCTTTCTTTTCTACCATTAAGTATAGGTGTTGTGATTTAAGTTTTATTGGTTGCAAAATTGACCTGATTGTCACAAAGATGAATGCGAGCCTAGCAGGTGATTTGAGGTGGTTTGTGTTACATGAGTTTATGAAAGATTTAATTGAATCTTACTACGATATTAAGGCGGTAGTAGGGTGTGGTTATTGTAAGTTATCAGATATTTATTCCATGGCTTTGAGCCAAGTGGAGGAGTCTGCTATCGACAAGTTGATTATACGATTATGTGTTGCATTGGTTTCGGTCTGAGGCATACTTGTGGATCGGTTATGGCTTGTAGATGTTGGTTTTAAGGATGACTTAAGCAAGGAAACTTCTGGATGCATGATGTATTACTCTTTATGGGTATATGGGAATCATGGAATGATTTGAGTTTGTTATTCGTGATGGATGTATTGTGCATGGAGTAGGAATTTACTTGGTTGCGTTAAGGTGGGGTTACTTCTTTGGGTGTTGTTGTGCTAATGGGGCACAGGTCGTTCAGCCCGCTTGAGTGGGGAAATTGAGATTTGAGCAGAGTGGATGAATCTCGAGAGGGTTCTAATGGGTTCAAGATTTATATGTGGCAATTGAGAAATTTTTGAATTTGTATATGGCTAGAATATGAGATTTACATTAGATGGTGTCAAGACTCGCGATATTTCTATATCATTATGGATTCTACATTTCAGTATCAGGAAGGTGAAAGAAACGACTTTAGATTCACAAAAGACCTCTTTAGAGTGGGTGTCTCGGTTCTGGTACTTTTGGGGTGCTTAAGAGGGAATAAGACGGCTTATGAGCCTTAGGGCGACGTGGTTTTATTCTAGGATCTCGTGGGGTGAGTTTTGGTTGAGGATTATGGTATTATGGTGAGGAGAAGTATCAACTTGAAGGCAATTCAGAAGAAACTCGGAGAAATAGGACAACTTAATAGTAGGTTGGATCAGCACAGTAATGGCTATGATCGGTTCTTTGGGTACTTATGATGTGGTGAGTCTCTACAGGTGTTTTATGACAATACTCTTGGGTTTGGTGACCTGCGGGGCTTGGTTGAGTTAGAGAGATTCAGTTCCGATGACTTGGTTATGTGCAAATGGGTTTCAAAGAGTTCTCGATGGTTTCTACCACAGTTGGAGATGGATATTTCCTACCAGCGTGAGGAGCATGTTGCGTATTGTGATTTTCTCTTAGATGGGATCAAATGAAAGGTTTCTCACTGGCCGGGTATGTATTCTACTGGTGACTCAGAGTTGATTATGAGATTCTCGTGCTTTTCATATAATGGCATGATAGATGTGGTGTGTCCTATGGGATTGAGGTTTGTATGTGAAAGGTCATGGTTTAGTTTTTAAGGGAAGATCATAAATTTTTAGACAACATGGATGATTTTCGATGTTTATATAAATGTCATAACTACTTGGTATTACCTGAGAAGGGTGCGCATCTCAGAAGGTGTATTGAGTTTTGACTTACAGATACTTCATCGGTATTGCGGTACTCGCCTGGTTGATTGCTGCTGACATTCAAATTTTGCTATGTGACATGGAAGAATTATCGAAGTATTCCTCGTGGGATGATCGTGTATGGGAGATGTGTTAGACATTCGGGCGATGGAGTTAGGATCAGATATGGTGGTTTGTGTGTTCTATGTATTTGGAGACTGGGAGTTCTCAGAAGCAGATTGTTTCGTGGTTGTGGACTGTAAAGATGTGGCCAAAGCTAGCCATATGATAGTATGTGTTATAATTCAGTCGATGTGGACTTTCTGAGGGTATTTATCTATTTGTGGATGACCAGAGTTAATTCAGGGGCCAATTAGTAGGCTTACTGAGGATGTGTATTCTACACCAGGTCGAATTTGTTGACTCAGAACTGTTTGTGTTGAGGGGTGTGGCATTCGGTTAGAGTTGAGCTTGTTAGTGTTCGAATATGTTCTATGAGTTACTCTTCTATGCTACGAGGGGTTGTGATTTATTGGTTTTGTGCACGCATGATGCGGTTCTGTTTGGGCCTTATAGCGGAATTCGAGCGAGATGTTGATTGGGGTGTGGAATGGTTGATTACGCCTTGGTTATGGTCTTTCCGAGCTGTGGTATATTACGTTAATTGCTTCTCCATGGTTATGGTCATGCACTTATGTACTTGGTGTCGAATTGCTTATGGTTGTTGACTTTGAGCATTGGGGCTCGTGGTATTTCAGTGTTTGGATGGGTCACGTATTGCAGCTGGGTTATGATGGGATATGATCCCTTGTGATAGATTCGTGTGTTTTGGTTCTACTGTGTGTGGTGGGTTCTTAGCATTGCGTTTTGATGGTAACTATTGAGCTTGCGGAATGGTTCTCTCATTTGAGTCATTTTTTATTTTTTAGTGCATTTGAATTGTTGCGTATTGGTGCACGGATTGCACGATTTGTGGCTCTAGGTAGTATTGGTGTGGCATGTCAGTAAAGTAGCTTGTATTTAAGGAGATGAAGTCTTTGGTCCAGAAATGGTTACTATTTGATTTGATTACAATATGTATGGAGGAATAATATCAGAAGTCAGCTTAGGATTTTTCTTGGTTCTGATTGGACGAGAGAGGGCTCCATGACTTGTTGATCTAATAAGTGATTAAGAGTTTCTGCGTGTTTCTTTCATCATCGATTGTGTACAACGGTTTTAGAACGAGGTTTTGTTTGATATGAGATTCATTACCGATATTGGGTGTGTTTTGAGCAACTACTGTGGTCAAAAGTTATTGTTGTAAGCATCTGAGTTATGTGGTACATCATGTGATTACATCTTGGATTATGGTTATGGCTCGATACAACTTGTTCAGACTTATATAGAGTGTAGGTGCGATATTCGGGTATTATAAGGAATTCTGGATGTGAAAATTGGATTCTAAGGTTTACGGTCTAAGGTTGGAGTAATGATCTTCATTTATGTTGTTTTGTCGGGCTTATATGTATTAGGATGACGTGGGATCACCCCCGGGTATGTGCATGGTAAGGTTACACTGCAGTTTGATGGCCTTTGAACGACTCTTGGCATGTTCGAGGACGAACGTATGTTTAAGTGAGGAGAATGTAACAATTCGACTGGTCGTTTTGAGCATTTACACTCTGCTCGGTTGTTTGAGTGCATGAGTAGCTCCGTATGATGTATTACGACTTGTCTATATCAGTGGTTCTATTTTTTCAGGTAATTCAGATTGATTTGGAAAAATGTTGGAACATGATAGACAATGAATAAGTTTTTAAAGTTTGCAATGGCTAGTTTTTTGACTTATTTAATAAACTTAAAACTTAATAAATTATAAAGAAAATAAGTAAAGAATTATAAAATATTAAAATAAAAGACTTGTAACTAAAATTTTAGTAATTATAATACACTTGTAATCTATTTAATATAATCTCAAGCTATAAAGTAACTAAGTAAGTGTGTAAGACAATTCATCAAAAGAAAAAATCAAGGCTAAAGCCTTTTATTTAATTTATAGAACTTTCAAATTTCACATACAAATGCGAGTCTTTTGAAGAGCACCTAATCTACGCAGCCACCTTCGAGGAAGGGTTCTGTATAGACTAGGCCTCTTAGTAGCCAATTACAAAGTATCATATAAATATTTGTAAGCTCCTATATCGCTTCATTGTAACCTATCTATAATTTCTCTCAGACATTGTTTTAGAATTGGCAATATTGATTGATATGAGTTCAATGCCGTCATCAGTCCCAGTGCTAAGTATCTCATTGTATTCTTCTTCTTCCCTAGTGATTAATTTTTCAAAATCAAGATTTCTTCTTTCTAAATTAATCCAATCTCTCAATAAGACGGAAATATCTAGGCTGTCCTCCGCTAATAAATGTTTACGATCTTCGATTTGAAATCTCATCGTGCTAAAAGCGGTCTCTAATGCTACTGATAGCCAATATATCTCGGGCTATTATTGAAAGTGTTGGAAATACCTTGCTACGCTCCCTCCGCCATGCCAAAATTTGTTCGTTGCTTTCTTCGTCTTTAATACATTCCAATCCCTAATTAAGATAAGAATTAAGTTCATCATCAATAGAGGAATCAAAACCTGTATCCTCCATACCTTCCCATATAACTTCACTCTAGCTTTAGAAGTAGTAGGAGCATTTTCACTACCTTCTGTTGCCATAAATTTATAACTATCAAACATTGATCTAGCATCAATGGCGGATCCGGGATTCTAGTTTCGTGGGTGCTTAACTTTTCTTGACGTAAAGTTACTATCAATCCCATCATATAAGTATGCAACTATTCAAATACAATAAAAAAAATTAATTAGAAAACCATGATATTAATATTATAGACGCTGTGAAACTGTGATGGATAACACAATTAGCAAGAAAAATATCTGTGAATTTTGCGGTCCTGGAAGGATTCTTTGTTTTTCTAAAGCAAATTTTCTTTTTCTTTCTTTGCTATAATTAATTAGAAAAAGTAAGAAAAGAAAAGCAAAAAAAAAAAAAGAAGAAGATAAAACAAAGTCAGAAGCAAAAGAATAAAAGTAGTATTGGCTCAAAAAAGTCGTTAGTGAAAACTGAAAAGAATAAAAAGAGGACCTCATAAAACAAAGTTAGAAGCAAAAGAATAAAAGTAATATTGGCTCAAAAAAGTCGCTAGTGAAAACCGAAAATAACAAAAAGAGGACCTCATAATTGGGGCAAAAGAAAATGCTTGATAATATAAGAAAAAATTGAGGGAAAAAAACTTGCAAGAAGTGAGATTTCCCTCACCCTTTGGCTTTTATAGCGCTCCAGCACCCATCATAAACCAAAGCACCCACCTAGCTCTCTGTAACCTGGGTGCTTGCTGATTTATTATATCCTTTTTCTTAAATTCTCTATATAACTATGCATACTCTGAGTCAAGGTTAATGGGTGCTCGAGCACCCAATTTTTGTATGTAAATCCGCCCCTGTCTAGCATAAGTATATATGTTAGCTTGGCAGTCTTTGGGAGATGTCTGTTCATTTTCTTGAATTTCTAAATTCTTACAAATTTTATGAGCAAGTCCCTTTGCACCTCTTAATTTTAAAGATGGGTTAAGTAGAGTAGAAATTAAATAAACTTGGGGAATAAGGAAAAAATACTTTTGAAAATTTTTCAATCATTTCATTTATGGCCGGTGCATAAGTTGGATTTCTTTTATACTTACCAAATACAATAGAAATTCCACAAATATACCATAATATTTGTGTAACTGTAGGATAATATACACCAAAAAATTATTTTGTAGCATAATAAAATTTTTCTTAAAATTTGGTAAGCTCTTTGATCTCATCCCAATCAGACTCAACAATTTGATCAGCGGGGATACCATTATGCATATTAAATACCTTTTGTATAGGCACCCGATAATCATAAGCAACTTTAAGCATTTCATAAGTAGAATTCCATCTGGTACAAACATCTTTTGAAATTTTTCAATATGGAAAGTTAGCACGAAGTCTACTCGCTTTATTAGCACAAAAAATGTAGCTGCAAGCATGTTGTACTTACAAGCCTCAGAAAGTAAATTAATACCATCTTTTACAACCAAGTTAAAAATATGGAACACACATCTAACATGAAAATTGCTGGATTAATTAGACAAAGTCTAGCTCTTAAGCTATTTGATGCAGTTGTGTTAGCAGAAGCATTATCTAATGTGGTAATTAAAACTTTATCAATGAGCCCATAAAAATCAACTATTTGTAGAACAATAGTTGCAATATATGCTCCAGTCGTTTTGAATCAACAAATTTATAACCAATAATGCGTTTTTGCATGTTCCAGTGATGATCAAGCCAATGACATGTAACAGTTAAATAATCACAACCGTTAGGACTACGACCTATATCAAATGTGATAGACACTTTACAATCTAAGTGAAAAAATACACAATGAATATACTGAAGATATTAAGTTTTAAATTTAAAAACATTATTTCTAACTGTGGTTTTAGGAAAACCTTGAAAAGCAGGATTATAAGTTTCTTGTATACAATACACAAAAGCTGGGTGAGAAGGAAAAGTAAAAGGTAAGCCACAGACAGCGACCATTTTTGCAAAAGTTTCACGATCTCTATCTTTGTTATAGGGACGTAGCATACTACCAGAAGGCGGGTGAAGCTATTGTTGTAAAACGTTAGAAGCCCCACCAGATCCACTAGGAGTGCCAGTACCGCTGCTAGGATCTAGAATTTTTTCAGCATCTATTTGAACTTGTGTCCATAAAGATTTGTGTTCCTTAACTAAGTGCTTGGTTAAACCCCATGTCCCATATGATTTTCCATGTGCAAATTGTGCCTTACATTTTTCACATATAACAAGTTCATTGACTTTATCATATTTAAAAAAATTCCATACAAGTGATATTTTTGTACATTCAACCTTAGCCTTACCCCTTACAGGAGGTACAAGGGGTAAAGCCCCAGACCGAGATTGACTCTGAGTTGGAGCTTGTGTTACCGGACTAGTGGGTGTTTCATCTAATTCTTTTTCCTCATTTTCTTCTTCCTCACTTTCTTCGTCCTCAACAAAAATATCATTGCCAAATTGTCTTTGTACAGTTTCATGATCTAATGTTCTCTCAAATTAATATTATAAAATATAAGGGGTTGGAAAAATGAAGTTTCATTAACATGAGTCATTTCATCTATATGTTTTCTAATTCTGGGGGAAGGATTGGGCTTAGGATTAGGATTACTACAACTAGCACCTTTACTATTTTTTTTACTACTTTTTTTAAATATGCCAAATACACTTTTAGGAGCCATAATTTAAATACGAAAATAAATTAGAAAAGTTAACACAAAATTAAACACACAAATGAAATTTAAAATATGAAAATAGAACATGTAAAGTAAACACAAAAATTAAGCACTAAAATGATATGCAAAAATTAAATATTAAAATTAGGAGATGGAATGAGTGCACCGTGATTAAATATTAAAACTTGAAGAAATTGTCCAAAACATTACTCCAAATACTTGACGAATTAATTTGAAGTTTGAAAGTTGCTCCAAATATTTGCCCAAATACTTGAAACATAGTTGATTGTGAGAAAATTGAGAGAATAATATAAATATAATGTAAGATATTTGAGAGAGAATGATTGATTTTTGTGAAAAAAAAATGAAGAAGGATGGGGGTATTTATAGTTATCAATAGGGCCAATGTGTAATTCAATAAACTTAGGGGTTAAATTAAAAGTTTGGGAGGGTAAGGGTGTTTGGGGGAGGGCCAAAAATGGCCGTTCATAACAGTGGGCAACGGCTAACATTGCAAAGAATGTCATTGGCCAATGACCCTTTTTCAAAAAAAAATATCACGCGGGCTGGCGGGCCAGACGAAACGGGACGGGACGTTAACGAGACGGGACGTTAACGGGCTGGCCCACCGGGACGAAATGGGCAACCCGTCACATCCCGTGTCCCATTGACTATGGGCCCAGTCCCGTTTAAGAGTAAGTGGGTCGGGATGGGGCGGGACCGGGATGGACCGGCCCAACCCATCCCGTTGGATAGCCATAGGCGGAGTCAACGAACAAGGTAATAATACAAAACCTTAAAAAGAATTTAGAAGATGCCAAAGGCAAATGGCCAGATGAGCTACCAAGTGTGTTGTGGGCATATCGAACCAGGGCAAAATCGAGCATGGGTGAAACACCCTTCTCACATTGTATACGGTTCGGATGCTTTAACTCGGTGGAGGTTGGGGAACCAACCCAAACGAGGAGGCAAAAAATTAAGTGTTACTGGTTAATTTGGACTTGCTTGAAGAGCATTAGAATCTATCATATGTGAGGATGGTGGCATAAAATCAAATAATGAAAAGGTATTACAACCGTAGAGCAAATCTTTTATATATTAAAATCGGAGATTTGGTTTTGAGGAAGGTAACTCAAAATACGCGGCCAACATGGAAAGGACCTTACCGGGTTTCAGCTATAACCGGTAAAGGTTCATATTAGTTGAAAAATCAAGATGGAGTTAAATTGTCAAGCAATTGGAACGTGACTCACCTCAAAAGGTATTATTTCTAAAGATCCTTGTCGGTACTGAAAGTAAGTGCTTCACTTTTTTTTCTCCTCGTCCACTTTTTATCCCAATTGGGTTTTTCTGACAAGATTTTTAATGAGGCAGCTATGTAAAGCATATTATGAAGAAAGGTCATTTTCTAAAACAAGACTTCCAGCATTCGAATTCTCATACTTAGTATCCGAACACTGGGGGGAACTATTACATACTAAGGCACGAAAGTGTCACGAAGACCGGGACTGTTAGAACCGGGATCAATATCTTATCAGGACCAGAGATTGCATGATCAGCACCATAAAATAAGTTGCACAAGTTAGCCACATGTATTGGCAGCTTTATTTACTTAAGCAAAATAATATTTATGTAAATGTACTTTTAAATATAGAGGTAATAAATCAAAGTCGTTTTATTTTTATCTTATTTCTTGTCCGAATGATAATTTAATTTATTTTTTCGTTTAAAAGTTAGTTAAAACTTCGAATGCTTGTGCCGGAATGAATAAGAGATGTCCTCTTCAAGTGCACCGTAAAAATTAGGGCCCTCTCTTATGAAACCCTCATAGTCAAAGGGTAGATTTCAAAAGTATTAATGCCCGGAATCAAAAGCAATCGGATGTGAAAAGAATTTTCGAAGCTTTGCCAGTTAAATGAAAAAGAGTATTTTTTGCACAACACTTAAGCATAAAATTTCTTTCATTAATTAAATTCCAAACTTAATAAAGAAGTTTTGGCATAGTTAAAAATATAAAAATATACGTCAATTGTTTTTGTTGCCAAAGCCCGAAGGGAGAGAAGAGTCTTCGATTTCTTTTTCAGGAGAAGGCTGTTCCGCTTCCGATTTGAGGCCTTCATCCTTATCTTCCTCCTCGATTATCGAATACTCGGAGTTAGTATTCGAAGAGTCAGAAGCAGGGAGGTTCTCGAGAGCAATTGTCTCCAGTTCACGAGCTTTGGTAATGCAGTCATTCATATTTGCAATGCCTTCTTTGGACCCCTCCAAAGTCTTCCTCTTTGTGTGATAAATGGCATAGGGTTTCTCGAAGAGGATAGAATCTTCCTAGTCTTGGAGTTTAGCATCGGGCTTTCTCAATCTTTGCTTGGAGTTTATCATTTTCAGCTTTAACAATGTTGATCCTGGAATCAAGTTCAACATTGATTTTCGCATGAAGTTGGTTATGCTCCATGATCCTCTTTAGCCTTTCTTCCATCCTGGCTTTCTTCTCCTTGGCAGCATTGGCTTCCTCGGTTTTGGAGCGTAAAATAGCCTCCAAGTTATTGACTTTCTCCTCAAAACCAGACTCGCACTCGACAGCAACAGTCACAGTAACATGTAGTTCAGCCCACTTAGCCTTCGCCTCCTTAAGGTCTTCATGTAATTGAGCGGCCTTTGGCAATGGTTCATTCTATCTTGCCCAGATTTCTGCAACCAAGCCTCGAGGTTATCCATTTGATCAGCTCAAGCTTCCGAAGCAAGGAGGCACTCGACAAGCTGACTCCGTTCAGCCAAAAGTTCATCTCATTCTGTAGTAAGTGCTTGTTTTTTCAAAATCAACCTTTGCAGGCCTTAAGAAGCAAGAAGGTTGGCTTGAAAAGATTAAAGCTAAGGTCATTAGTTCAAAATATAACAAATGAAAAGGAATGGAAGTTGATTAGATGTTACCTGCGTCGAGCTGTGTATGCTATTTTTTAACAGACACTCCACAAAAAGAGAGTCCATTTTTCTCAAATCTTTTTTCGTGGCCAGCAGCTTCAGATAGTTGGCAAGCTCCACCGGCTTGGAAAATATGTGGCACTCATTCAAAACCGTAAGGGTGACGCTTTATTTTCCATTAAGATTTTGAGTGGGTGCCGGGTAAGTGTTTCCCAAATTTCCATGGTCAGGTGACCGTGGGAAAGTAACATCTTTCATCTGTTCGGATGGCGCCGTTGGAGAGGTAGCAGCTGGAGTAGAAGGAGATCCGGTTGTGATCGGCTCAGAATTGGTGGTCGAGGAAGGTCAGAGGTTGAACTCCTTTGACCGAAACCAGCAACAGGGATTCGAAAAACGAGATCTAGCATTTTCGTCCAATCCCATTTCCACGAAGAGCCCTTCAACTTCTTCTGGTTGTGGAGTTTGAAGCTCACCCAGCTGAGCATCCGGTTGGGCTGATGAAGATCTTTTTTTTCTCTGAATGGAAGCCACTTCATCATTGGTTCCTTCTTCATCAAGGACCACAGTGGTCAGTCCGGTTGGTGTTTCCTTCATTTTCTTCTCCTGAATCCCAGTCGAAGAGGTACGTTTTCTCTTTGGTTTCTTATCTTTGGGCCTTTCACGACCCAAAATTCAATTAGTCTTGATGGCACCTACCCCAACTTGCTAGGTAAGCCAATTAACAACTATCTAAAATTAATGAGATTTACCAAGAAAATAAATGATAAGACGATTGCTTTTATATAAGAATTTCCCAAGGACTGGTAGTACAAATCATGAGCTTCTAAGATTTAGAGTTTACCAAGATGGTATGAAATAAATACGTCATCTGTTTGAAAAAATACATGAACAGATTAAAAATTCTAAAGCTACCAAGGACAAGAGGCAGTTGTAACCGGAACGCATGTAAATCTTCAAATCCAGCTCCCTCCATACACAGCAACATCAGCATCCAACATCTGCACGCAAGGTGCAGAAGTGTAGTATGAGTACAACCGACCCCATGTACTCAGTTAGTAACAAACTTAATCTTAGGTTGAAAGTAATGATGAGCTGGGACAAGGGTCAGAGTCTAACTCCAATAACCAGCGACAGTTTATAACAATATAAATAAGATGGTACAAGAAATAACTTAGAGATATGATGCTCAGCTCGTTTACCATTACTGAAAATTGGCATGCTTTTCAAGTATGACAGTAAATCCCAAACCTTTCACTGAAACACCAAAACTATAAGTAAGTTTGAAACTATGATTTTTCAGGTAAGACGTTTCATTATCAAATGGCATGAGGAAAGTACATCTCTATGTCTACATGTCAATATATGCATGCCAACAGTAATTCAATGCAGTGATGAAACCATATGCATGCTCTCGACGAATCAATGTGCACAATCCTCCTAATCACTCAGTCCTCACAGTCACTCAATCCTTTCAGTCACTCGGCACTCGCACTCAGTAGGTACATGCGCTCACCGGGGTGTCTACAGACTCCGGAGGGGCTACTTCAACCCAAGCGCTATAATAAGCCAATCATGGCGTAAATCAATAACATTTGTTGCGGCGTACAGCCCGCTCCCATCATAAAAAAATAATACTTGCCGCGGTGTGCAGCCCGATCCCATAAATATCCTTACATTCAGGACCTCAGCCTCGCTCAGTCAACAATCTCTCTAGTCTCTCAGGATCACAATGTCATGAAAATCAGCCCAAAAATAATGATGTGATGTATCAATAAATGGTTACAGAGACTAAGATATGATATACATATGAATGCGGAAGTATGTGATTGCAATGTAAGCAAATAACTCAACAGCAGAAATGACCTCAGTGGGTCCCAACAAAATAAGCATGTAGCCTAAACATGATTTCAAACATGGATCACAGCTCAATGGCTCTAGTACATAGAGATTTCATGGTTACAGATAAGATCAGGTAACTACACAGTACCACAGAAATAACGGAGTCACAATTCACATGGTGCATGCCCACACGCCCATCACCTAGCATATGCGTCACCTCAACACCAAACACATAGCACGTATATTCAGGGTTCATACCTTCACCACCAAGTTTAGAAGTGTTACTTACCTCGAACAAGCCAAATCCAATACTGAGTAAGCAAAACGATGCTCCAAAAATACCATCCCGCGCGTCCTGACCTCCAAACAGTTTGAATCTAGCCAAAAGCAACTCAAGAATATCAAATAATTCCTAAGGAAACAGTTTCGAATGATAAAAATCGAATCTTTAATCAAAACCCCGAAGTCACCCAAAAAGTCAAATCGGGCCCGTGCCTTGGAACCCGACAAAACTCACAAAATCCGACAACCCGTTCAATTATAAGTCCAACCATACTAGTTTCACTCAAATCCGATTCCGAATCGATGTTCAAAACTCAAAAATTCACAATGAAACTTTGGAAAAAAAACCCTCAATTTTCTCTTTAAAATTCACAATCCAATTACCAAAAACAAAGATAGATTCACGAAATATAACAGACACCGAGTAGGGAACACTTATCCCAATCCATATGGTGAATATCGCCTCAAATATTGCCCAAATCCAAGCTCCTCAATTCAAAATATGGCCAAATGAACAAACTCTCTATATTAAATATTTTTGCCCAGCTGTTCTACCTCGTCTCGTGTGCCAAACTATTCTGAAACTCGCTTTTGATGCCTCTAATGAATTCCTTCTGAAATTTTAGTGAAGTTAGGCTTTTGAATCACTCCATTTAACCTTATAATGAAGGAGATATGTTGGTTTCAATATATGAAAATAATGCAGATTTTTAAATACGAATTCAGTGGCAATTTCGTAATTAATCTGAAAAATCTGGCAACCAATTTCTTAGTAAAATGACCATAAACTCCTCATACGATGTCCAAGTTCGACGATTCTTTTGGCTATCGCTCTGCAATTACGATACGGATCTAATGCTTCAATCAAATCAGAAATTGGAGCTCATTTGATTAATGTGGTAGCACTTATGCTTGAAGAAACGACATCGAAACATAAAAACACAAGCGCAACACAACCCAAACCTATCTTAAACTCACCCGAGCCCCTCGGGACCCCGTCCGAACATACCAACAAGTCTTATAACATAACACGGACCTACTCGAGGCCTCAAATCACGCATAACACATCGAAACGACGAATTGCACCTCAATCAAATTTAATGAACTTTCGAACTTAGACTTCCAAAAACTCGCGCTGAAACATAACAAATCAACTCGGAATGAACTCAAATTTTGCACACAAGTCCCAAATGACATAACGAAGATATTCCACTTTCCAGAATCATAATCCAAATCTAATATCCTCAAAGTCAACACTCGCTCAAACTTATGAACTTTCCAAACCTTTAAATTTCCAACTTTCGCCAATTAGCCCGAAACCTTCTAGAATATCAAAATGAAAATCCGGGCATACGCCCGAGTCCAAAATCGCCATCCGGACCTAACAGAACCATCAAATCTCCAATCCGAGGTCAAATAGTAAAAAAGTCAAACTTGATCAACTCTTCTAACTTTAAAGCTTCAATCATGAAATACATCCACTGTAGGCCGTGATGACGCCCAACATCGCCATTAGGCAAGCCAACATTTAATTATTCATTTTATCATTTTTAAAATCATAAATCTTTCTTAGATAACGAGATTAGTGCATTAAAATAAATCGTAGTTACGTACATTTTCGTTAAAATAATAAGTAAAAGTGAATCAGTGTAAAACAATTCATAACAAATTCTAGAACATTCCTAAAATCCGGTATCACAAGTGTATGAGTATTTACTAAGGAGTACAATAATAATACACCCTCTGTCCGGAATGTAAATAAGACAGGATAAGATAAATGGTATGACGAAGACTCTGTGGGCTGCGATACGTAGTCTGGAATGCAGCTCACCATAAAGTCTCCTCAGCAGCTGCGCCTACGCGCCAAAATGACCACCAATTGAACCTGTCAGATCCTGCACATTTAGTGCAGAAATGTAGCATGAGTACCTAATTCAACGCGTACCCAGTAAGTATCTAGCCTAATCCCGGAGAAGTAGTGATGAGAGGTCGACAATGACACTTACTAGAGGTCCAACAAAGCAATATAAATCATAAGCATATGTGAAGCACACAACAGTAATGAGGTAAATATGTAAGTTACCTAATCATCCAAATATTTCTTTTAAAGTATGAATTTCTTAGTCTTGTAATCTACCTCAACAGCTTAGATGTATCAAGTACCAGCAACAAACGGATCAGAATTACCATATAAAATGCCGGACATCAGTGGAAGGATAATCTCGTGAATGTTCAGATTGCCAGCGATATAACGCACGATTATGCTGAGGTCGTTCGGCCCAATCTAGAAAAATGTGTACACTACCGAATGTCGAGTGACATGAATCATAGATGCATCTATTATACTGTCGAGGAAGGAAATTACCGAATTACGAGACACGTGCTTACAATACCGTATATGAGCACAAAGTGAATATAAACTTTACCGTTTCTGAAATAACTTGCCAACAACTCAAGGTGATAAGGCTCGGCCTAATATATACATATATTTCTAAATTAGTTTCAGTTATAAATTCAATTAATTAAGTCAGCAGAATGAGTTCAAACAATTCAAATATTACATGATAAAGTCCTAAGTCTACCAAAACATAAACGTGCTTTAGCTATGTACGGACTCTCGTCATCTCGTGCGTACGTAGCAACCACAACTAGTAGCACATAACAATTATATCACCTGGGGGGTAGTTTCCCTCTCACAAGGTTAAACAGGAGACTTACCTCGCTCCGAAGTTCCACAACCGGCTCAAATGCCTCTCTAACACCTCAAACCGATGCCCATCAATCCGAAACTGATCAAACAACATGAAATCTAACAAAAATATGCTCCATTACTCATAATTAATCAATTTATAAAAATTCTTAACTCCGTCCGAAAAGTCAACAAAGCAAAACCCGGGCCCACATCTCATAATCTAACAAAATTTACAAAAATCCAAATACCGATTCAACAACGAGTCCAACTAAACCAAAATCACCCAATTCTGACATCAAATCGCCACTCAAATCCCCAAATCTTACTCTCCAATCCCTAGCTCAAAGCGACGACCTCACGCTCCCCTCGCACCTGTGCATCTCTTTCCCGCATCTGCGATCTCGCAGGTGCAGCAAAACTTCGCACCTGTGCATCCCCTCTGCCCAGCACAACACCGAACCTGCAATGCCAAACACGCCCCTGCAGTCTCGCTTCTATGGAGCACTGATCGCTCCTGCAGTCCAGCATCACAAGCACAGATTCCGAATCTGCGGTGCCTTCTCCACTTCTGCGGATGCGCATCTGTGTGCCCAAACGCCCCACCTGTAGCACTTCCCCTAGCTGGCCTCATTTGCTTCTGCGACGAACTCCGTCGCACCTGCGACCAAGCCCATCGCAGGTGCGTTGACACCAGACTTTAGTAGTCTTTAGCATTTCCTCAAATCCAAATTTCAATCCGATTTCAATCCGTTTCAAACCCGAGGCCCCCGGGACCCCATCCAAACATACCAAAACTTCCCAAATCATGATACGAACTTTATCGAAGCCTCAAATCATGTCGAGCATCATCAAAATTATGAATCGACGACTGAAACCTTTCTTTAATCTTTCAAACATTTTAACTTCGCCGAACGCTTCCGAATTATGCTTAAACATCCCGGAATGACGCCAAATTTTACGCTCAAGTCTTAAATACCAATACGAACCTATTCTAAGGCTCGAAATTCCAAACGGACATCGATAACACCAAAGTCCACTTCAAACCAAACTTAAGAAATTCTTAAACTTTCCAACTACTAACTTTCCATAATAAGCACCGAAATGCTCCTAGACCACCCAATACTCAACCCCAACATACGCCCAAGTCCGAAATCATCATGCGAACCTATTGCAACCTTCAAAACCCATTATGAGGTCGTTTACTCAAAAGTCAAACTTTAGTCACCTCTTCTAACTTAAAGCTTCCGAATTTAGAATTTCCCTTCCGAAACGACTTCGAACTTCCCAAAATTCAATTCTGACTACGCATACAAGTCATAGTATATGAAGTGAAGCTACTCATGGACTCAAAACGCTGAACGACACGCTAGAGCTCAAAACGACCGATCGAGTCATTACATTCTCCTCCTTTAAAAAATTACCATTGCTATCTACAAAACATTAGCCGCTGCCAAATTTAATGCTTAAATAATTAATTTGTTTTTTAAAAAAAGGGCCCACTTATAGCCCACGAACCATCCTGTACCATCCAGTTTGTTAGTAGGATGGGATGGGCCTACTGGGTCGTCCTATTTGTCTTGTGACGTTAAGGTCTGTCTCGCCACCATTCCGGTTAAATGCCGTCCCGTCCTGTCCCGTCCTGATTATTTGGTCTTTTCCCATCCCGACCCATCCCATTGGACAGCCTTAACTCCACCTATCCTTTAGCACTTGGGTGGTATAGTGAAGATGTGATTCGTTTGATCTTCAATCCTTCCAAAAACTTTGTGACATTGGAACTCATAATTATGGCCCATTTTCACAAGAGATTTATTTTGGTGTTTCAAACTGGAAAATGATATGATCCCATATAAAATCAATCACTCCTCGTTCTACGAGCTTTTGGTAAGCACCTGCTTCAACCTATTTAATAAAATAGTTAGTTAAAACCAAAAAACAAATTTTACTTACCGGGTCCTTGTGGTAAAGGACCGACTATGTCCATCACCTATTTCATGAATGGCTATGGTGACACCACAGAATGGAAAAGTTTCATCGGTTGATGCACTAATTGTGCTTGATACTGACATTTATCACACTTTTGTACAAATGTCTTAGCGTGTTACTCCATTCGGGACCAATAGTAGCCAACCATTATTAATTTTAGAACCAACAAGTCTGCACCGGAATGGTTCCCGCATACTCCTTCATGAACTTCCTTCATCACATATTCAGCCTTCGATGTCCCTAAACATCGAGCCAATGGTCCTTGGAATAACCTCTTGTACCATTGATCGTCAACAAGATAGTAACGAGTTGTCTTAGTTCGTAATGCCCTGGATGCTTTTGGGTCTTCAAGAAATTTGACATGCCTTGGATATTCTATAAACTCATTTATCCAATCCCAAATAAGTTGGTTGAGTTAACTTCACATAGCCGGCCACATCCAACACCAAATGCAAAAATTGAACTACCGCACCAGAATTAGGTCCTTTCATTTCCGTGGATGAACCCAAATTGGCCAATACCTCTGCCTCCATATTTCCTCCCTTGGAATGTGGATGTTTGACCATTCCCTGAATCGATAAATTAATACTTGAACCTTGTTTAAGCATTGTTGCATGTCCTCCTCCTTGGTATCGAATATTTCATATACTTAGTTCACTACCAGCTGGGAGTCGCAATTTATTTTGATAACGTCGGAACCTAGTCCCCGAGCTAATTCAAGTCCTGCAACCAAAGCCTCGTACTCAACTTTATTGTTAGTTAATGACATAGTTCTAATGGCTTGTCTCAAGGTTTCTCCCGAAGGAGTGACTAATACTATCCCGAGACCGAACCCTCTTACATTTGAAGCTCCATCCGTTAACAAAGTCTAAACACCTTATACCGTTCCCAATACTAACACTGCTTCTTTAGCAGCTAAAGGCATTAATTCTGGATTAAAGTCAGCCATGAAGTCGGCTAAAACTTGTGACTTGATTGCAGTCTTGGGCTTGTATTCAATGTCGAATTCACTAACTTCGACTGTCCATTTAGCCAAATGAAACGATAACTCAGGCTTATGAAGGACATTCCTCAAGGGAAAGGTTGTCACAATGGCTATAGGATGACATTGAAAATAGGGCCTAAGCTTTCGAGAGGCGACTACGAGAGCTAGCGCTAATATTTCAAGGTGCGGATAACATGTCTCCTCTCCCAATAGAACTTTACTAACATAATAAATAGGAAATTGCGTGCCTTCTTCCTCCCGGACCATAATAGCGGCTATTGCTAGTTAAGAGATCGCTAAATAAATTAACAATTGCTCACCTTCTATCGATTTTGACAGCAACTGAAGGCTAGATAGATACCTTTTTAGGTCTTTCAAAAGTGAAAAGAAGTGATGGAATTTCTTCGAAGACCTCGAGATAAAACCTGCTTAGAGTCGCTAGTTTAGTAGTCAACCTCTGTACCTCCTTCACACTTGTTAACTAGTCTGGGATATCCTCGATGGCTTTGATTTTGACGAGGTTTACTTCGATTCCTTTTTGAGAGACCAGAAACCCCAAGAACTTTCCGGAACCAACTCCGAAAGCGCATTTTTCAGGATTGAGCTTCATGTTATATTTTTTCAGAATGTCAAACGTCTCTTGTAAATGAGACAAATGATCACCAACATTAAGAGACCTGACTAACATATCATCAATGTATACCTCCATTGTTTTGCCAATCTGTTGTTCAAACATTTTATTAACAAGCCTCTAGTTAGTGGCTCCGGTATTCTTAAGCCCAAAAGGCATCACATTATAGCAATATGTGCCAAAATTTGTAGTGAATGAGGTCTTTTCTTCATCGTTCGATGGCATCCTAATTTGATTATATCGGAAATATGCGTCAAGAAAACTGATTAACTCGTGCCCGGCCGTAGCATCAATCATTTGATAAATGTTTGGCAAAGAAAAGAGTCTTTAGGGCATACCTTACTTAAATCTTTATAATCTAAACATATTCTAAATTTATTAATCTTTTTAGTTAGCTAGACAATTAGAGTAATTTACCTCCCCGATTGAACATATATTTAATAACCGGGTTACATCTTTCTTGATAAAAATGTTTCTGACCTCTGCTGTCGGTTGTTTTTTCTTCCTTACCGGACGGAAGTTAGAATCTAAACTCATCTTGCGGGCAGTCACTTCAAATGGAATGCCTATCATATCAGAATGAGTCCATGTAAAACAATTGTAGTTTGATGTAGAAAATCCATAATATTTAACCTGAGTTCGGGACTCAACCTCGTTCCTTAGTGAAATTTTCATTCCAAGAACTCCTCGAACAAGGCCACTTGTTCGAGCTCTTCTGCAATTGATTTGGTCGCATCCGTTTTCTTCGGTACTTGATAAAATTCCGATGACTCCTCTTCTTTATTATCTTTAATCGAGGTGGAAGAAGGCACTGGTTCTTGTAATTGTTATTTGCTCGTTTCTTTGCCCTTGCTATTGGACACGGATACTGCGTTCATCTCCCTTGCAGTCGGTTGATCTCCTCTAATTTTCTTGATCCCTTCTGGTGTGGGAAGTTTCAACAACCGATGATATGTTGAAGGTACAACCTTCATTTCATATATCCATGGCCTTCCAAGGATCACATTATAGCCCATGTCGTCATCTACCACTTTGAACAAGGTGGTCTTTGCTACTCCTTCGGCATGTGTTGGCAATAAGATTTCTCCCCGGGTCATTACACTCGTTAAGCTGAACCCGACCATAAGCTTTATTGAGGGAACTATGTTTCTGGTTAACTTTGCATGCTCCAAAACGCTCCATTGTATGATGTTGGTTGAACTTCTTGGATCACCCATAACACGTTTAATTTTGAAACGTAAAACATTAAGAGAAATTACCAGCGCATCATTGTGCGATAGAAGAAGTCCACCATCATCCTCTTCTGTAAAGATGATGTCATCTTTCGAAACTTCTCGGCTCCTCTTGGCATGAGTTACCGATATCGTTTTTTTCTTTGCTGCTGAAAATGCCACCCTATTTACTTCGTGTTCATCGAAGATCATGTTTATCATTATACGAGGTGACCTTGTAGCATGCTTTGATGGTTCTGCAACATCCCAATTTTCCGTATAGTTGCTCTTGGCCCGGTTACTTAAAACTCTCTGAGGTGACCATTTTTCAACAATGTTGCTACCTCTTCACGAAGGTATCGGCTGTCCCAAATCCTGTGGCTGTGAGTTCCATGGAATTTACACCATAGATTAGGATCTCTTTTGCTAGGATCCGATCAGATTTGTTTCGGGAACCTAGCTTCTTTAATATTCCTCATAACTGACACCAGTTCTCCCAAGTTGATGTTAGAGTTGTAGTCTGATAACCTGGGATATGTTAAATCTTGGTACCTCGACACCTCTTTCTCCTACAAAGATCTGCTACTTCGACCATAATGATCCCTTCTATCAGAAGCGAACCTATCCGATGATTGAAAACTTTCGTCCATCTACCCTTTCTTAAGGTTGAAAACGAATCCTAGAGGACCTCCAATCTAAATCATTTTTTAATTTATCCTAATTCCGATCACGATGCCGTCCTTTGGAAGACACTGAAGAACCCAGGTGATCATCTTCTATTCTAATCTTTGACTCGTAGCAATTGTGAACATCTGCCCATGTGGTTGATCCAGTACTACCAATACCCATTCATCTAGTTCTGCCAGCAAGCTTTCCTCTGCTACCCACTCAATTGGTACTGCCGGTAACATCATCCTTTCCTCCTGAAACTGAATCACGAACTCTCGCAATAGTTTGGATTCTCCTTGGAATATTTTGAATATATCCACCTTTCTTGCTCTAGCATGAGATTTAATAAACGAATCTGGAGCATTTCAAAAGAACCAATGGAATGCTCAGGTAAAAGATAATAACAAGTTAAGGCACCCTTTATTAGGGTTTCGCCAAACTTCTTCAACAAGACATATATTATCTCGTGCTGGGCCAGGTCATTTCCCTTTACATGCTTAGTGTAGGTCATGATATGTTCCTGTGGATCTAAAGTCCTATCATACTTCGAAATATCCAGCATCTTGAATCTTTTCGGAATCAACTCTGGGGCCGTGCTGGTTTTGAATGGCAACTGCGTATACTTCTTGGAATCCGGTCCCTTAGCACATGTGGTGCTCCCGAGATCTTATCCATCCGAGCATGGAATTCTTTATGTTTTGGTCCATTGGTTCATTCATTTCTCTCATGAATCTCATGAGCTTGGTTTTGAAAGGGTCATTTGCATTGTTGTCGTTCCCACATCCACTACCGGTACCTCATGCCTTGTTAAAACCGAACTCCCTTGGAGGTGTTATTACCGGTTCTTTGAACTGTTTCATTTGCAGGGACCTCGCGTGGAATACGAATTCCTCCGCTTGATTTATTGAAAGCACCTGATAGCGCCTATTTCAACTCTGTCATCACCTGGTCTTGTCTTGAGAGGTGATTCATAATAGCCATTTTTTGCTCTCTCAAGATTTTGACCGTTTCAACAACGTGTTCATAATCCGCATCATCAGGAGTTGGACCCCTCACATGTCGAGAATTTTGACCTTCGCGAACTGGAGTTGTTTCATCTCCTTCATTGCGGATTGCACTGGTTGAATCATCACGTTAAAACACATCCTCACGTTCATTGTGTGCTCCAACATTATAAGAATTGTTGACATCGCTAGCTGCCATATCTGATTTTTTTTGCTAATAAAGAAATAAAAATTTATTAATAATATATGAATGGAGCAAAGCAATTGCAAAATTGTCTATGCCCCATAGTGGGCACCAAACGTTTTACCCGTAAAATGGTATAAATTAATTTGTAACATGGTTTTTAGACACATAAATTAATTTTACCTAGAAATATGAAATAAATGAGAACAGAAATAAAATATAAAATAAACTTAAAGAAAATACAAGCCTGACTATGAATTTAGCTTCTCTACTAGAAGAAGCGAGAACAATATTAAGAACAAAGTAAAAAAATAGTGTTATATAATGAGAGCTGATTTTAGCTTGTGTACAAAATGTTTCATGTCCTACATTCGATACTAATTCTCCTATGTATAGCTCTATTTAGGGAGACAAGATCCCCAAATTAAGCTCCTCTTGAATGAGAATGAAACTGTCATTGATGGCTGCATAACAGTTGGCTATAAATGCAGATATTCTGTATAACAGCTGCTCATTAAATGCTATCCGAAATCATCAAATCTTTGTTATCGGTTCCCTTGTCTTTGGAATTCATCTAGCACCGGTCACATGTTTGTATCAGGTACCAACTACTTGCTGACTCACATCTCACCTGTCTTCAGTTCCACGTGTCACCTCCTCATTTGTCCAACTGTCACTAACCAATTTTACTGCATACAATGACTCCTCCAAAGCAGTAGCGTAGCCATCTTATGCCAATGGTGGTAAAGCGGAAACCCTTCGCCAATAAATTATATTGCGTATATTAGTTAAATACTACTTAATATGGATATATATATATATATATATATATATATATATATATATATATATATATATATATATATATATATATGTAATATTTTGAACATTCTTAATATAGTTGAGTGAGGCAATCTAGTGTTTCAGGGTGTTCAAAGTGACGTGTTGTTCACGGGTTCAAAATTTCGCCCATTTTATTTTCCAAAACTAAACAAAGACCACTATGTATGATCTATTTGATTCTTTTTTTCAATCTAATAAGTTTTCTAATCAAATAACTCTTAAAATTTAAAATATGTGGTAAAATAAATAAGTAATCTTAAAAGTAATTTTTTAACGAAAAGTTATTAATTAAGTAAAATTATAAGTTAAAAGTCTGGCTCTGCAAAAACGTTTTCAACAAAAGCTCCCTACAAACAACAAATCCTCTCGACTCTCTTTTCCTTTGGTTTTATGCTTACTTTTAATAGTAAAATTTCTAATGTTGTCTTTTTGTTATTTTAATTTTGATTTATAAAGTTATAGTTCTATTAAAAGTTTTTTTTTAAAATATTTTAGCTATATGTAGAGTAGTTTGATCTAAAATGTTTGGTACACCATTCATCGACAAAAAGAATTTATTGACTTGTTTAAAGTTTGAACACCCTTGATGGAATTTCTAGCTATGCCACTTCTCCTGAGGCAGATCCAAAAGTTAAAGTTTATGAAGTTTGAAATTGTTATGCAATCAGTATTTCATTCAACAAAAAAAAAATTTCACAATAAGAGGAATGAGAGTGAGGAAAGGAGAAGGGAATGTTTATGCTACTAAACTAATTAGGTTTGAACCCTCCACCTCAACTGTGGAAGATAGGAAACTCATCATGTGAATCACCAGAAACCCCCCATATCTCATATTAGTGAATTCACAATTAAATATTTATAATTAAATGAATTTTCTAATACAAATACAAAGACGAAGCAAATGATACTGGTTCGACTCGTAAGTACTCCATTTGTTTCAATTTAGATGACAAACATCCCTTATTAGTCCATTCCAAAAAGAATGATAGGTTTCTACAATTAGAAATAATTCAACTTTAAACTCTATATTTTACCCTTAATGAGAAGTTTTTATAACCACACAAATATCATGGTGATCCACGTCCAATCCGCACTCAATAGTGAGTGGAAACGGCCGTTTGAAGAATAGTACCCAATAAGAGTCGGGTTCGATTTCCACAGGGAGTTTAACATGGGTGTTAGGGTATACACTTGATGAATTCCAAACAAGGGATTTTGTTTTCTACTTCTAAATTAACACTAACAATTGTAAACTAATGAGAAGAAACTAGAAAGCGAGTGATTGTTTTTATTGTTTTTACCAAAAGGTTAAAAAGCCTAGGGATGTGACATTCGCCTAGGTGTTCGCCTAATGGGTTAAGTACGTTAACACTTATTTTATTGATCGGGGTGTATTATAGATCTCAACTCTAATTTACTCAATTAATACCTCTCGGTCATAGAGTGATTTTGCCCAATTGGCTTTCTCAAGCCCAAATGGGTATCAAGCAAAATAGTTGATATGAGCTCAAGTCAGGTTTTTCCTATCTTAGTTCAAACCCTTGAATTAGGCTAATCAAATCCTTAATTAGTCCAATTTCTTGTTAGCTAAGTTTTCCTAAACTAGGTCCCTCTTTCTCAAGTAAAGACCAAGTTAAAAGGCATGAAGCAATGTTTGCACCCATTAGTTCTAAAATTAAAGCATAAACAAGGCTAAATAATCAACACCCAATCATAAATAAGCATTAAATTAAATACCCATAAGGTTTACACACTAGGGTTGGGTCATAACCCTAGTAAATGTCTAGCTACTCTAGTAGAAAATGAAGAAAGCAAAGAAGAAATATTAATTAAACTCATATTATAAGATTAAAATGATAAACTATGATTTTTTATCCCAAAATGATCACAAATTTCCTAAAATGGAAAACTACAAAAGCTACAGCCGCTTGAACTTCAAAACTTGACCTACAAATGTGATTCATGTCTATTTATAGTGGCCCAAAATTAGCTGACAAAAATACCCCTCGGGAGGTTCTACGGCCGCACAATTCCATGTGCGGTCCACACATTGCTTGGTCTTTCAAAGAATTGGATTCTGCAGCCGCACAATTTGGTCTGAGTCTGCAATGCAACTTCTGCGGCCGCATAATTCTTGTGTGGTCTGCACTTTAGGCAAGGCTTCAATCTTGGTAATTTGCACACTTTCTGAACTTTTTGAATTCTTGTCATCGTGGTCGATGTTCTGCTGCCGCATAATTCATGTGCGCTTAGCACTTCTGCTTAAAGTACTATTGGGCTTCTTCGCTAGTTTTGCGGCTGTTGAGGGGATTCTGCGATCTGCACTTGCTTCTGCGGCCGCAGAAATACCTTTGCGGATCGCACTTTTTGTGTGCTGTGCTCCTGCTTGCCTTATGAGTCGGAATACTCCCTTTTGAGTCGGATTTCTTCATAAGAGCCCTAATTTCTAATATTCCTGCAATTTGCACACTTTCATAAGTTTTTGGAACATAAATCGATACTTTCAAACTAAAAGAAAAGTAAAAAAGTACTAATAAGTGTCAAAATCCCCACTTATCAACTACCCCAAATTTAAGTCTTTGCTTGTCCTCAAGCAAATATATTAGTTCCCACCTCCTCAGAGTTAAAGGTCATTTTAGTGAGTCATATGGTGAGCCATTCATACTCAGTTGGGACCAACAATTACCAACACTACTCATGCATTGTCAACAAGGTGACAAGTCAAATATTCATGCACATATAGTTCTAATGTGACTTTTGAGCTTCAAGAATTGACTTTACTCATCGAGGACTGTTGTTCTATCATGTAGGTCATGGTGGACTCAAACTCTTCCTCCTCTACCTTTCATTTGCCAAGCTCACTTAAAAAGTTAGCACTCAATGTTAAGATTCATGAACGTTCACTCTTCTCTCACAAGAGAATGTCACAAGTACGGGTTCAAGTACTATAGCCTTGCCCCTCATATAGATCACCACTAATGTAAGCCCACTCGATTCAAAATCAAGTAGGACTTCTCTCGGGTTGTAATGAAGGCTTTGGGATTAGGGTAGGATACCATATGGGTAAGTGGTTACACCTTTTCTTAAGCACTCCACATTTTCATTTCTCGACTCACAATTACCAATTCTTGGAAGCATTTTCTTTTTATTGGGGGTTAGAGAGACTTGGAATCACTCTTTATTGTTAATTTCATTCTTTTTCTCCCTTTGATTCTCATGTTAGGGATCATTACCTCTTCTTGAATCCATCAAACCTTTCAGTTATTCTCTTTTTTGCATTTTTCTTTTTGTTCTTTTTCTTTTCTTGACTTCTCTTTTCATGGAGTTTATTTTTTTTTCTCTTTTTGTACCTTGATACCTTTTTCAAATTTCTCATGTCTCCCCCAAACTTATGCTTTAAGCCACTTATTTCACAAGAGTGTTAAAGAAAGCCCGGGTGCTAAGAGAGGATCACGACCAAACGGGTAAATGCTTATAACATGGTTATCCAATGAGAAATGCTAGAGGCTCAAAGGAGGTTGACTAAGGATAACAACATTGTTGGAAATAGAAAGCTCAAACGGGCCAAGGAAAGACTACAATCATTTCTTTAACCAAGCAAAACTTAGGATTTCGCCATGAAGCACATTCAGGGCAAGTTCTAGACATTCGCACGGATACTTGGATTAGCAAAAATTTATCTCACCCCTTACACAACTAGATCGTAAAAGAGGATAGAGTCAAGAGCCTACAACAACCACACTCAAGTTTAAAGACCATTATGGTCCAATAAATCACTCGATGATTGCCAAAGTCAACTCAAGAGTCTCAAAGTCACTAACTAGAGCTATTTTCTTTCAAAAACTTTGTCTCTAACCATAAGCACGTAGTTAAGTGTATTGGTACCAAATGAAGCATGATTAACTCTTTTTCAAGAATAACTTGATTAGGCCTTTTTATTCATTACTTCTACTATTATTATTTCCTAAACATAAAAATGGACTCATTCTCTTAAGAAGGTTGTCACGCCATCCATCTTTGGGACGAGTCACCCGGTTCATACAAAACTACCTTTGGAAAGAACTGTGGCGTTAATAAAACCAAAGGCTTATTATCTACAAAAGCATAAAAAGAAGCTAATTAACAAAACAAGAACTAAAGAAAAAAAATGAAGCTAATGAACAATAACTACTAAAGATAGATAACTACAAATAAGAAAAGAAAGAGAATCATCAATTTATTACAGTCCAAATGTATCCAAAATGTGTCAATGTATCAAATAAACTCCAACCCCCGAATAAAAGTAAGCATTGTCCCCAATGCTTAACAAATTAAGAGTGAAAGAAGAGAGGGTGAAGAAAACTCCCTAAGGATCCTTCGACATCTTAGTGTCCTTAGCAATATCATCTCCCGCAAGATCAGCCAATTGTATCTCATCATCATCAAATCTAGGCGTGGCGGGAGTGGCGAACATCGAACGCAATGTCTCAGCAGTGTCGGCAGCAAGGTCTGGCTCCTCAGACTGGTCAGCTGGTGCTACTGGTGCAGATGGTGCTGATGGATCTGGGACGGAGTGGTGCGGGTCATGTAGCATATCAAAAGGTAGGTTCCCAGCTGTAGCAAGTCTCGTCACCTCCTTTCTGAGCTTGTCTACTGATTTCTTGCTTGCTTGGGACTTCCTCATCTTCTTCACTTCGTTTCCCAACTCCTCAATTACAGATCCGTGCTGCAGGCAAGGTGTCCATGATTGTCTTCTGGTTGTCTAGAATCTTCTTGAGTGTCTCATCAATGTCAGAGGGGGCCTGTGGCACCTGTGTAGAGGACTGTGCTGCAACAGTATTAGATAAATCAGACAACTTTGAAGTAGCTGTCTGCATCCAGTTATTGAGACTCGCCAATGTCTGGTAGACTTGCAAAGCAAATAATGGAGCTGTAGGCATGGGCACTGGAATCAGAACTGGAGCAGGGGCTGCCCTAGTGGCTATGGTAGAAGCTGAGGATGATGACGGAGGCATAGCAGCGGCACTAGAAGAGGGCTCCTCAAAGGTGGGTGGAAGGTCCGTTGTCTCAGTAACTACCACTACTGGCTCATCAGACTGGCCTGTGGTAGTAGAAGGCTGGATTTTCTTCTTTAGGTTGGTTTCATCCATCAGTGAATACCAGTCAAATGGCTTCGTCGGCTTTACCTTGGTGTCAAAGGATCTCGACTCTACCTTTGCATCGGTGAGGTACTTTGTGATAATGTTGGGGTAAGGGTAGGCTGAGCTAGCCTTCCGTGTTATCAACAAAATGTTAGCCGACATCACGGCATCCACATTAATTGGGTACCCGGTCATGATGAAAGCCACAAGAATAGCCCGAGGAATAAGAAGATGAGTCTCATTCTGGCTTGGATCTAGCCTGCTACAAACAAAGGTCTGCTACCCCTTCGCCCGAAGCTCAATGTGTTCTTCTGAATGGGAACCCCAGTGGTAATCCATGGTGGTGGTGGCCCTAGTGGTGCTAAGATCTCAGCTAGCCAAGGCCGGAATTCCTCTTTCGTTGCGCATTTCTTTATATACTCCTTTGGCTCCACATCCTCAAATCCCAAGTACGCGTTTACCGTATGCTGATCAAACCTCACCTTGAGGTTGCATACTTTGGTCACCTTCGTCCCCTTCTCTATGTGAGCAACATTAGCATAGAACTCTCGGATGAGGTATTCCGTAGCATCCTTAACACATCCAACCCTTTCGTACTCTGAATTGCATCAATATCACCGTGTTGTATTTCTCCAAATCTTTCAATAGGAACTATCTTTCAAGAGTCAAAGACCGCATTGGCTACCACATACGAAAATCGTTGAAGGCGGTCAAGCTGACAAACCTATCCTCCCAGACCTCCTTCTTCTTTGATCTCTCCACACCTGTGGATGTACCATCTCCCCTTCTGTAATCATCGAGGATCCCCTGTATAGTCTCTGCCTCTATGTCTGGTGTAGCTGATGGCTCAGATGCCTGGCTGGCACTCTCAGAGGTGCTGTGAGATAAAGAGGGATCATCCCTGAGCTGGCATCTCCCATGTGGCCTCGATTGTATGGCTGTCTACTCCTCCTGAACAGAGACTGAGTTTCCCTTTGACACTTCCCTAGATGGGATTTAGGGACTAGACTCGGAGAGGTCTGCACCTCTCCCTCTGCTTGTTGTGGATTTCTTTCTAATGGTCTTAGGCTGGTCAAGGGGCAAGGTACCTCTGCCTCGACCCCTAGAAGATTCACCCCTTCCCTTTGTAGTGTCACCTTGGCCTCTCGATCGAACCATTATCCATATCAAAGCAAAGAATATTGTTAGTTGCAATTCATTATTCAACACATTTAGGACTTATGTTGGCAAGGGAGGAACAATTGGACACAGTGGTGTTATGCGATCGTATAAAGGAACTGCGGTCCACAAAAATTGATTGTGCGGCCGCACTTCAGACTCTCAAGATGCAGAGTCTCTGAAGAGAGTGCAATGGTCGATCTGCGGCCATAGAGGGAAATCTGCGGTCTGCACATTTTAACTTGTGACCGAAGATCCTTGCTTCACTGAATTGCCAAAACTCCTAATCTGCGGATCACACAAATTCAAGTGCAGCTGCAAATTTCAAAAGTTACAAACAATCATATGTTTTCTACCTATATTTTTCAATGTCTTGTACGAATAGATATGGCAACATGGTAAAAACATGAAATTTCACTAACCCAAACCCATTAGAGCATGCATTATGATTACCCAGTTCAGATCTACCCCATATGGACACATAGTTGAACTCTAATAACAGATGGCCTAAAAAGAACTAAAAATCTAAAAATTAAACTATCACAAAAAGTTAACACAAGATTGAAACATACCAGATAGAGTGAGTGCAATGGGTGAATAATCAAGGTGGTTGCGTGTGAGGACAGTAAAAATCTCTCAAGAAAATCAACAGAGCAACAGTGTTTGTTTAGAGAGGGAAAAGTGTAAAATAAGCTTTATTCCTCTATTTATACCAACTGTTTAAGAAGGGGAAAGAGGCGAGTGCGGCCGCACATTTTCATGTGCGGTTTTTCAGGTGCAGCCGCAGATTTCACGTGCGGTCGCAGATCAGCCTTCGCACTGACAAGCTCAAACTTTTGAGAGTTAGCATTTTGACACTTTTTCAATATTCCAAATGTGTGGTCCGCATGAAAAATATGTGGCCATAATGCTCTTTTACCGTGACACCTAGAAATGTACGGCCCGCACAAATAAAGTGTGGTCCCCACAATTTTGAACACTTAGCCATATTTATGTCCACCTTTGCTATAAGTCACACTCATCCCTGTAGCACACATCAAATGAAATTAGAACACAAATAACACCTAACTACAAAGAAAAATGAAAAGAACATGGGTTGCCTCCCAAGAAGCGCCTGATTTTAACGTCGCAACACGATGCAAAATACCCTAAAGTGAAGTGAATGACCGCCACCACGTGGCTATCTCCAACCTTGCCCAAGTAGTGATTCACCAGGTGACCATTAACTCGGAATACTTCATTGTTTTTGTTCTTCAAGTCTAATGCATCAAGGGTGTCACACCAACAATTTCAAATGGACCACTCCACTTGGATTTTAGTTTCCGGGGAAACATTCTCAACCTTGAGTTAAACAACAATACAAGATCGCCCACCTTGAACTCTTTGTTCCAAATGTATTTTTCATGAAGATATTTCATCTTTTCTTTGTACAAGGATGAACTCACATAAGTATGGTACTGGAACTCAGCCAATTCATTCAAAATGTTCAACCCTCTAGTTAGCGGCTACATCCCTATCAAGATTGAACTTCTTTAGAGCCCACATTGCCATGTGCTCTAGTTCCACCAAAAGATGACAAGCTTTTTTGAACACCAAACAGTATGGAGACATTCCGATAGGTGCTTTGTAAGCCGTCTAATAAGTCCATAATGCATCATCAAGCTTCTTGGACCAATCCGTCTGATTAGCATTTACCATTTCAGACAAGATACTCCTTATCTCCCGGTTGGAGACTTCCACTTGCCCACTAGCTTGTGGGTGATAGGGAGTCGTGACTTTGTGAGTAACACCATACTTTATAAGTAAGGTGTCAAAAGCCTTGTTGCAAAAGTGTGACCCCCTATCACTTATAATTGCATGTGGAGTACCAAACCTTGTGAAAATATTCTTCTTCAAGAAAGCCACTACACTTCTTGCCTCATTGTTGGGTCAAGCGATGGCCTTAACCAATTTGGACACATAATCCACCGCGACCAAGATGTAGGTATTTCCACAAGAACTCACAAAAGAGTCCCTGAAGTCAATGCCCCACACATAAAAAATATCAATATCCAAAATGGTTGTGAGAGGCATTTCATTTTTCTTTGAGATTCCGCTGGCCCATGGACATCATCACATCTTTTTACTAACTCACTAGCATCTTTGTAACGAGTGGACCAATAGAAACCACAACTAAGCACTTTTGCCGTCGTTCTTGCTCTACCGTATGACCACCATATGGCGAAGAATGACAAGCCCCAAGAATATCACCTTGCTCTTCTTCCATTACACACCTCCTCATCACCCCATCAGTAGAAGTCCAAAAAAGGTATGATTCATCCCAATAATAATTTTGACAATCCCTTTTGAGCTTATTCCTTTAGCTTGAAGAGAACTCATCCAGAATGATTTCACACACAAGAAAATTTGCTAAGTCTGTTAACCATGGTACCTATTTCATTGAAATTGCCAAAAGTTGCTTATCGGGGAAAGAGTCATTGATTTCAAGGCCGTCATGCGGCCTCCCCTCCTCCTCCAAATGAGACAAGTGGTCCACCACTTGGTTTTCACTACCTTTCCTATCTTGGATGTCAATATCAAATTCTTGTAACAAGAGCACCCATCTCATCAACCGAGCTTTGGAGTCCTTTTTGCTCATAAGATAACGAAGTGCCGCATGATCCATGTGGACAGTAACTTTTGCACCCATCAAGTATGGGCGGAGCTTCTCAATTGTAAACATAATAGCAAGGAGCTTTTTCTCCATAACGGTATAGTTGACTTGGGCACTATTCATGGTCTTACTAGCATAGTAGACCGGATGGAAAATCTTGTTAATACGTTACCCCAAAACAGCCCCAACTGCTACGTCACTTGCATCACTCATAAGTTCAAAAGGCACACTCCAATTTGGAGCGGTGATGATGGGAGTAGTTGTGCACTTGAGTTTCAACAATTCAAAATCTCTCATGCAATCATCATTGAAATTAAACTTGGCATCCTTCTCAAGAAGCTTGCACAACGGGTTCACCACCTTAGAGAAGTCTTTGATAAAGCGTAGGTAAAAATCCGCATGACCTAAGAAACTCCGCACACCCTTCACCGAAGTTGGGGGTGGAAGCTTAGTAATCACCTCAATCTTTGAATTGTCAACTTCAATTCCATTCCTTGAGATTTTATGGCCAAGAACAATACCTTTCTCAACCATGAAATGGCATTTCTCCCAATTGAGTACCAAATTGGTTTCTTCACATCTAGCCAACACTTTGTCCAAATTTGCAAGACAATCATCAAAACAATCCCCAACCACCAAGAAGTCATCCATGAAAACTTCAAGGTAGTCATCCACCATGTCCGTGAAAATAGCCATCATACACCTTTGAAAAGTCGCCCGTGCATTGCACAAACCAAATGGCATCCGTTTGAAAGCAAAAGTACCATAGGGACATGTAAAAGTTTGTTTCTCTTGATCTTTCGGAGTAATGAGAATTTGGTTGTAGCCCGAGTATCCATCAAGAAAATAATAGAAAGCACGGCCAGCATATACCCCGAATATCCGCCAAGGTCCACCCAATAGCCTTTTTCCTTTTTTGTAGCATCGCCAATGTGGAATCTACCTGCACGTTAGTCAAACAAGAGGAAAGAATAACCGGTAAAGTAGAATAAGGGCCAAGAAATTCATACCGAAGATGGGAGGCAATGGCTTCAACTCCAAGGTAGGTGGCTCTTCAATAGAAGGCTTTGTAGGAGGAGTCTTCCTATTTTCAAGATCCAAGGACAATTTCCGGGGTGCATAGTTGTACGAACCCATTCCTTGCAAAGAGTTCACACATTCCATGAAGCCATCCATCTCGTCATCATCAAAGTTGAGCAAGACGGCCTCCAACATATTACCAACATTAATTGTAGCACTTGTATCATCAACAATGACATCGGTCACCAAATCCACAAAAGAGCACACTTCATTGCTATTTGGTTGTCGCATGGACTTACACACATGGAATACTACTTTTTCATCACCAACCCCAAAAGTGAGTTCTCTGGCTTCAACATCACAAATTGCCTTACCCGTACAAAGGAAAGGTCTCCCAAGAATAATTGGCACCTTATAATCAACCTCACAATCTATAATGACAAAATCCGCAAGAATGAATTTATCAACCCAAACCAAAACATCTTCAATCACACCCAACGACCTTTTCATGGTACGATTGACCATTTGCAACCTCATAGAGGTGGGTCTTGGTTGCCCAATCTCTAAACTCTTGAAAATCGAATAGGGCATCAAATTTATACTTGCCCCAAGATCACAAAGAGCTTTAGCGAACTCGACACTTCCAATTGTACAAGGAATCGTGAAAGCACCGGGATCCTCCAACTTAGGAGCCATTGAATGAACAATTTCACTCACTTGATGGTCTCAAAATTCATTGACCGCTTCTTTGTCACAAGATCTTTCATAAACTTTGCATAACCGGGCATTTGTTCCAAAACTTCGACTAATGGCACATTGATTGAAAACTTTTCATCATTTGAATGAACTCCTTGAATTGATTCTCACCATTTTTCTTGGCAAGTCCTTGAGGGTATGGAGGTGGAGGCTTAGGCAATGGTGCCTTAGCCTTTTGCACTACCGGCTCCAATATGCCAATGATGTGTTCCCTAGACGGGTTCACCTCCTCTTGAGTCTCTCCCACACTATCATCAATATCAATCCGAACTTTCCCATTAGATTGAACAACATTGTTCGGGATCTCTTCTTCTTGCATCATTTGATTATCATCAACAAGTCGCTTCCACTTGAGGTGGGTGCATTCCCGCCTCAATCCACTTCTTGAGATAACCGCCATAGAAAGCCCGTATTATTACCAACCTTTGGGTTTACCACTCTGTCACTTAGTAGTGCCCCCTTAGGATGAGAATTTAAAGCTTGAGAGATTTACCCCATTTGAACTTCTAGGTTGCGGATTGATGTGTTGTGTGAGGCAATTTGGGCATCCGAATCGGCATTCTTTTCCATCATTTTCTTGAACATACTTTTAATACGTCCCATCTCATTATTTGAAGAGCTTTAACCATGAAAAGGATAAGGAGGTGAGTTGCTCGGTTGTTTATAAATTGGGGGCCTTTGAAAACCCGACCCCAAGTTACCTTGATTGTTACTCCATCCACCTTGATTGTTGCCTCCTCAATTTTCTTGGCTGTTTCTACTCCAATTGCCATGATTGTTTTGTGGTTGCCATTATTGCTGATTTGAGCATTGGAAGTTGTTTCTTTGCCCTTTAAAATTGTTCACGTATTGCATTTCCTCTTCTTGCTCATTATAAGAATCATCTTGCTCAAAACCACCATCATCTTGCACATAGTTCTCCATTCGAGTTTGCACTTGTGGACCCTTGGTCCTCCTCTTGTTCACCAACACATTCACTCCATCCATAACATTAACTTGATTAGGAGATTGCACTTGATTTAGTTGGGTCTTGCTAGTTGAGTCATGGTAGTGGTCAATTCAGCAATGGCTTGCCCATGGTCTTGCAATTCTTTGTGAAGGTGGATCATATTTGGATCACCTTGTGGAACATTGGCCCGGGATTGCCAAGCCGACAATGTTTCTGCCATCTCATCCAAGATTTCACATGCCTCTGCATAAGGCGTAGTCATAAAGTTCCCAACGGCTAGTTGATTCACTATACATTGGTTGGTTTTGTTAATCCCACAATAAAAGGTTTGTTGAATCATGTTTTCCGTCATATCATTGTTGGGACATTCCATAAACATTATTCTATAGCGCTTTCATATTTCGTGTAGTAGTTCATTCGGCTCTTGCTTGAACACTAAGATCTCATCTCGAAGTGCAGCCATGTGTCCAGGATAGAAAAACTTAGCAATGAACTTTTTCACCAACTCTTCCCAAGTGTGAATTGAATGGTTCAGCGATTGTTCCAACCATTCTAAAACTTTGCCCCGTAGAGAGAAGGGAAAAAGCCTTAGCCTCAATATATCCTCGGAAACATTAGTTTGCTTCTTACCCAACATGTATCCACAAAGCCCTTCAAATGTTTATAAGCATTTTTAGTTGAAGCACTGGTAAAGAAACCCCGTAGCTCAAGCAAAGTGAGCATCGCATTAGTGATTTGGAAGTTGGCCGCCCTAATACGGGGAGGGACTATTGCACTAGCATAACCTTCGGTGGACAATATCCGGTGTGGAGCCGCTCGTGGTGGAGGTGGGGGTGAAACAAGCACGTTGTCATGTGGTACTTGGCCTCTTAATTGTCTTGAGGCTCAAGGGGTACTTCCTCTACTTGTTCCTCCTCGCCGTCCAATTCCCCCAATGGCAAATTTTCGAGATCATTGTTCGCCATATTTGTACTTATAATTTCTTAAACAAGTTAGTAACACGGAAGGGAAAGAAGATATTCCAAAAACATACTCAAATATATAGCTAACACCGTTTTAACTCCCCGGCAACGGCGCCAAAAATTGATCCACGTCCAATCCGCACTCAATAGTGAGCGAAAATGGTCGTAGAAGAATAGTACCCAACAAGAGTCCGGGTCGATTTTCGCAGGGATTTTAATAAGGGTGTTAGGGAATACACTTGATGAGAGCAAATGAAATAATTAAATTGCCCTTCCAAACAAGGTATTTTGTATTCTACTTCTAAATTAACACTAACAATTGTAAACTAATGAGAAGAAACTAGAAAGCGAGGGATTGTTTTTGTTGTTTTTACCAAATAGTTAAAAGGCCTATGGATGTGACCTTCACCTAGCTGTTCGCCTAATGGTTAAGTATGTTAACACTTGTTTTATTGATCGGGGTGTATTATAGCTCTCAACTCTAAGTTACCCACTCAATACCTCTCGGTCATAGAGTGATTATGCCCAATTTGGCTTTCTCAAGAGTAAATGGGTATCAAGCTAAATAGTTGATATGAACTCAAGTCGGGTTTTCCCTATATCTAGTTCAAACCCTCTAATTAGTTTAATCAAATCCTTAGTTAGATTAATTTCTTGTTAGCCAAGTTTTCCTAGGCTAGGTCCCTCTTTCTCAAGTAAAGACCAAGTTAAAAAGGCATAAATCAATGTTTGCAGCCATTAATTCTAAAATTAAAGCATAAAAAAGGTTAAATAATCAACACTAATCATAAAAAAAGCATTAAATTAAATACCCATAAGATTTACACACTAGGGTTGGGTCACAATCCTAGTAAATGTCTAGCTACTCATAGTAGAAAATGAAGAAAGCAAAGAAAAATACTAATTAAACTCATAATATAAGATTAAAATGATAAATTATGATGTTTTTATCCCAAAATGATCACAAATTTCCTAAAATGGAAAACTACTACGGCTACAGCTGCTTGAACTTTAAAACTTGACCTAAAAATGTGATTTCTGTCTATTAGTAATGGCTTAAAATTTGCTGACAAAAATACCCCTTGGGAGATTCTGCGGCCACACAATTTCATGTGCGGTCTGCATATTTCTTGGTCTTGCAAGGAACCGGATTCTGTAGCCGCACAATTTGGTCGGAGGCTGCAATGCAACTTCTGCGGCCGCACAATTCTTGTGTGGTCCGCACTTCAGGCAAGACTTCAGTCTTAGTCATTTGCACACTATCTGAACTTTTTGAATTCTTGTCAGTGCGGACCATGTTCTGCGACCTCACAATTCATGTGTGGTCCGCCCTTTTGCTTAAAGTATTCCTGGGCTTCTTCACCTGTTCTGCGGTCGTAGAGGGAATTCTGCAGTCTGCACTTGCTTCTGCGGCCGCAGAAATACCTTTGCGGACTGCACTTCTTGTGTGTTGCGCCCCTTCTTGCCTTGTGAGTCGGAACACCCCTTTTTGAGTCGGATTTCTTCATAAGAGCCCAAATTTCGACATTCTTGCAATTTGCACACTTTCATTAGTTTTGGGAACATAAATCGATACTTTCGGACTAAAACAAAAATAAAAAGGTACTAATAAGTGGTCAAAATCCACACTTATCACATGGCCCCACAAATCTTTTACCCCTTAAGCTTTTAAGACCACAAGTTTCAAAAGTTTTTTTCTTTAAACTCTGTGCCGAATCAAACTACCTTATCTAAATTGAAACGGATGGTAATAATCTAGCTCCTCTATAGTGAATTATTCAGTGCTGTTATGCATCTATAGATAAAATGCCACCTTAATGACTAGCAGCTATTTCATTGCGACTGGTATGCAGCTTTGTGTCCGGAACCAAAGTGTTGCCTTTTTGGACTCAAAGCACAAAAATAGGTGAAAAAACAACTGAGGACCAATTTATATATAACGCATTTCTTCAATGCGCTATACTTTAACGGCACGTTTGTCCGTTAAGGTATAGTGCATAGGTTACATGCACTATATGTAAAATTTACTGACCCACCAATAATTTATCTGAACTTTACTGACCCACTAATAATTGATATAGCGCGTATTATGCATGCGCTATACCCTCAATTATTGAACCCCTAGACTAGTTTTTTGCTTATTTAAGGAGTTTCAGAATTTCGATAAAATCCATTCAGGATCCTTCATGTCTTCTATTCAGGATATTTGTTTCCAGATCTAAACTTATCTCCACTGGCGAATGCGAAGCAAGGACATAATTTCTCCCCAAGTTTACATAATCCACAAGCCGAGTGGTAAATTTTAATTTTTCTTTGTATTACGATGTTTTTTTATGTATTGTATTTGTATTAACACATATATTCCAAAGTGGTTACCGGCCAGATATGAATTTTACAAGTTATGAACCAACAGACAGTTGGAATATGCCTAGTTTTGGTGTGTTGGATCATGGTGGTCCATCCGGGAGTTTTCAACAATAGGATAATGTGCATCATGGGATATCAACAGATTATGATTTGTAAGTTAAGTGATAAAGTTTATATGTAATTTTTGGATGAATTTGAAAAACTCATTATTTTATTGGTTGTACAGTGAAAACGAGCGACTTACTCAATGTTGACGAGTCCTGAATTACTCAATTTCCCGAAGACGATATATTTAATTGGGATCTGGCAGATGCGCAGATTCAGAAAGATGATAGTGATTATGACAACAATGTTGACGAGTCTGGAGATGACACACCCTTCCCTGATGATGATGAGGTTGAGAATGATGAACCTGATTTGACGAGGGATCATGATGCCACCAATGAGCATGCTCCATATATGCAAGCTCCACCTCCCGTTAGACCGAGAGTGTACGAGTCCCATGTGCCGTTTATTCAAGGGAGATTCCCTACCTTGATCAGTTGCCCAGTATGCCGGATGTGGATGCCCTCACAAGGGATCTTGACGACACTCGGACAATAATGTGGGATGAATGTAGACCAACGGTGCTGTCAATGAATATGCTTTTTGCTGATAAAGCGCGCCTAAGCAGGGCGATACGAATGTACAGCATAAAAGAGTGTCGTGAGATCGTGGTTCATGAGTTATTTTCGAAATTATACAAGGTTATTTGTCACAGATGGTTTAGAGTTCGTACATGGATGTTGCATGCGAGAATGTTAAAAACAAATATGTGGATTGTAGGGAAATACATTGGCACCCACACTTGTGAAATTGACACATTCAGTGGGAATTATTTTAACTTGAATGTTGACTTGATTTCTCTTGTCTTGATTGAACATATTGAATCGTCTATAAGGTACAAGATTAAAGAGTGTATAACATCTGTCCATCAGGTTTATGAATATACCATTACCAAAAGAAAGGCATTTCTCGTGTGTAAACGTGTGTTTGAGATTGCTTATGATAATTGGGATAAGTCCTTTGCCGCTCTACCTAGGTACATGGTTGCATTGCAACTTTAACCCCAGGACTGTTGTTGAATGAAAGCTTGAGCGCAGTTCGGGAATACAAGAATTCATATTCAGATATGTGTTCTGGGCATTTAAACCAGCCATTAGTGGTTTTTTGCATTCTCGGCCGGTAATATCCATAGACGGCACTTATGTCTATGGAAAGTATGATATTAATTTGTTGATCGCCGTTGTAATAGATCTAATAGAAGCACATTTCCCCTTGCATTTGCTATTTTTAGCCAATGAAAGCCAAGAGACGTGGACATTGTTTTTGAACCACTTGAAGGAGCATGTTGTCAGACATCATTCAGGTATTTGTCTAAAATCTGATCGACATAGCGGTATTTTAAATTCTGTATAAAATTTGCGTGCATGGAAGGAATCGTATGCCTATCACTGTTACTGTGGTAGGCACCTGAAGGCCAACTTCCAGACCGCTCATCCGAACAAGTACTTACATGATTTAAAGTGGATGGTTGCAACAAATCACCAATTTGTGTAAATTCTGGAGGCGAATGGAATTGATTAGGCAGGAAGACCTAGAAGCCTATCATTGATTGATGCGACATGACCTTGATAAGTGATGTAACGATGCAACGGGTTATTTTGAGTTCTAGCATGTCGTTCGGAGGTTTGAGGCCCTGGGTAGCTTCACTTCATGTATTATGACTTGTACACGTAGTCGGAATTGAATTTCGGAAAGTTCGGAGTTGATTCGGATGGAAAATTCTCAATTCGGAAGCTTTAAGTTAGAAGGGTTGACCAAGGTTTGACTTTTGTGTAAACAAACTTGGAATCGAGATTTGAAGGTTCCAATAGGTTCGTATGATAATTTTGGACTTGGGTGTATGTTCGAGTCGAGTATCGGGTGGTCCGGGAGCATTTCAGTGATTATTATGGAAAGTTGGAGTTTTGAAAGTTTTAGAATTTCATAAGTTTTGGTTTGAAGTGGATTTTGATTTTATCAATGTCCTTCGAGTTTTCGAGCCATGGAATTGGTTCATATTGTGATTGATGACTTGTGCGTAAAGTTTGGTGTTATTCCGGAATGTTTAAGTGTAATTCGGATGTGTTCAAGAAAGTTTGAATGTTAGAAAGTTTAAAGAAAGGTTTCAATCGTCGATTCATAGTTTTGATGTTGTTTGGTGTGATTTAGGCATCGAGTAGGTCCGTGTTATGTTTTAGGACCGGTTGGTGTGATTGAATGGGGTCCCAAAGGCCTCGTGTGTGTTTCAGAACAAGTTCGAACCATTTCTCTATGTTGTGCAGTTGCTGGTTTTGGTGCGTTTGGTATGCATTGCGATCGCGAAGGTAGGAATGCGATCACGAATGTTTAAGTGGACTAATGGCATTTTGTTCAACGCGATCGCGTAGAGGGAGCCGCGATCGCAGAAATGGAGCAGGTTGTTCTTTGCGATCACGTGGCCAGAGCCGCAAACGCGATGGGTTGTGAAGGCAGGCTTGTTTGGGACAGTTGAGCTATGTGATCGCCGAAGGACTCACGCGATCACAGAAGAGGAATCTGCGGAGGCTAAGTTTGGCCTTCGTGTTCGCGTCAGTGGGCTCGCGTTCGCGGAGGCCTGGGCAGGCTATGCTTCGCGATCGCGGGTAGGACCTCGTGTTCGTACAGAGTAAATTCATGGGCGATTCTAGTCGGCTTTCGCGATCGCGTGGAGTTTTCTGCGATCGTGAAGAAGAGAGTTGCTGGGCAGTGAGCTTTTATTTCGGACTTAGCCCATTTCTCTCACATTTTCATTTGGTTGGGCAATTTTGGAGCCCTTGGAGGGAAGATTTTCATCATCTATGTCAAGGTAAGTAATTCTCACATACTGTGAGTTAAATACATGGTTTATATATGGATTTAAACACGAAAATTAGTAGAAATTTGGGATTTTTGTAGGAAACCTAGAATTTGGTAGTTTTGGATTTTGACCTAAGAAATTGGATATGGAACTTGGAATAAATCATATATTTGAGTTTGTGGAGTCATGGGTAAAATTTATTTTCAAATATATTCGAAATTCGGGCATGTGGGCCCAGAGTTGGCTTTTTTGACTTTTCGAGCATAGTTGGGAATTGTTATAAGTTGAAAAATTATGAGTATTAGAGTGTATTTTTTTGGTTTGCACATTGTTTGACTAGTTTCGGATCGATGGGCTTTGATTTGAGGTGTTAGAGAGGCGTGAGAGCCGGTTATGGAACTTCGGAGCGAGGTAAGTCTCCTGTCTAACCTTGTAAAAGGAAAACTACCCCCTAGGTTATGTAATTCTTATGTGCTACTAGTTGTGGGTGTTACGTACACACGAGGTGACGAGACTCCGTACGTAGCTAAAGCATGTTTATGTCCGGGTAGAATTAAGACTTTATCATGTATATTTTAATTATTTGAACTCATTCTGCTGGATTAATTAATTGGATTTGTAATTGGATATATATATATATATATATATATATATATATATATATATATATATATATATATATATATATATATATATATATATATATATATATATATATATATATATACTACGGCGAGCCTTATCACCTTGAGTTGTTGGTAAGTTATTTGAGAAACGGTAAAGGTTATATTCACTTTATGCTCATGTACTGTATTGTAAGCACGTGTCTCGTAATTCGATAAGTTCCTTCCTTTCTTGTGGATCGGGCCGAACGCCTCGGCAGTATAATAGATGCATCTATGGTTCGTGCCGGTCGGCCCTCGGCAATGTACACATTATTCAGGATCGGTCCGTACAACCTCGGCATAATTGGTGTTATATCGCTAACAGTCCGAATATTCATGAGATTATCCTTCCACTGATGCCTGACATTTTATATGGTATTCCTTAACCGTTTGATATTGTTACTTGATACATCTGAGCTGTTGAGATAGAATACGAGACTGAGAAACTTATATCTTTAAAAGAAATTTTTGGAAGATTATGTAACGTACAGTTTTACCCCATTATTGATGTTGTCTTCAAATCTATCTATGATTTATCATATTGCTTTATTGGACCTCTAGTAAGAGTCGATGTCCACCCCTCGTCACTACTTCTCGGGGTTAGGCTAGATACTTACTAGGTACGCGTTGATTTACGTACTCATGCTACACTTCTGCACTAAATGTGCAGCATCTGACAGGTTTATTTAGTGGTCACCTTGGCGCATTGGCGCAGCTACTGAGGAAACTTTATGGTAAGCTGCATTTCAGGCTACGTATCACAGCCCACAGAGTCTCCATCGTATTTTTTGCTTTATCTTGTCTTAATTACTTTCTAGACAGATGTTGTATTATTATTGTACTCCTTAGATGCTCATGCATTTGTGACACCAAATTTTCGGAGATACTCTAGTGATTGTTATGGTTCGGCTTAATATTGTCATCTTTTATTTTATGTTTTACTAATATTTTAAGAATTTATGATTTTTAAACGCATTGAATCTTTTACTTGATAGGACTTATGATTTAAAAAATAATAAAATGAATAATTAAGCTAATAGTTGACGTTGGCTTGCTAACGACGATGTTGGGTGCCATCGCGACCTATAGTGGGTTTTGGATCGTGACAGCTTGTTATAAGAGCTCTAGGTTCACTTGGGTATCACGAGTCATGAGTGAGTCTAGTAGAGTCTTGCAGATTGGTACGGAGATGTTTGTACTTTTCTTCGAGAGGCTACAAGGCTATTAGGAGCACTTCCCTTCTTGATTCCTCATCGTGCGATTTGATTTCCATTAAAGCTTATGCCTTCATTTTTTTCCTAGTCAATCTTATGCGACGTGGAGCGCTTGTTATCAATTGGGAATCAAGGATTTATAGTGGTACTACAGATGTGGTACAGGATGTTTCTCCCTGTGTATTCGAGCGAGTTATTATCGTCGTCTCTGTCGTTTTAGCCATGTATCAGTATTGCCTATGGTTTTGAGGTTATGCACAGATTGTTATGATGTTTGTACGTTGTCATCGTGTTGTGCTGTTGTGCTCATTTATGGGTCGCGGCAGTGGATGACGTGAAAGGAGGATTTCTTGGTTCATGGTTTAGAGTTCGGCATTTAATTCCAGCGGAGGAAAGGCAATCGGACTATGGATGTTCGGGCTTTGGTTGATGGAGTAACGAGACTCGATATTTTTGAGCATGGTGGAATTCTCATTTGTGATGTGGTGTTGTTGTCCTTGTTTGAACACATTAAGGTTTGTCGCTATTATGGTCTTCTTGATTTGCCTTCGGGGCAGGGTGTTGTGAAATGGTGCCTAAGAAGCGATTGTCAGAGATGGCGGTGTGTAGCGGTTTCATAATCGAATCGGTGTTTCTGATGTTGATGGCTTGAGAAAGATAATCTTCAAGGAGGCTTAACGATGATAGCAATTTATTAGTTCAGGTGCTACAGAGATGGATTTTGATTTGAGGCAGTAGTTGGGCAGCGAAGGATGAGGAAGGACATGGTAGGAGGTGTCTTGTGGTGGTTGAATTGCTAGCAGGCCAAGTGTGAACAACACAGGCCGAGAAGTTTCTTAAAGAGATGGTCTAACCGAAGCGGGAGTGGCAGAGTAGCGTATGGATTCCGTGGTAGGACAGCCACATACTTTGAGAAAGTTTAGAGTGATTTGGGGATCATGGTAGACAATGACTAAGTCTATAAATGCCATTTGGGACGGCGGCTACTGTACTGAGGAAGGTTTAATATGACAAAAAGGAGTTTGCTTGGAATGAAGAGGGGTGTAAAAGCTTGATTATCGTTATGGGGTGCGACGTGACTTCGAGTTTGGAAGGTATTGTCGGACTTTCAGTTGATGTCAATAGGGAATGAACAGACTCTTACAGCTGGTGGACGAGCACAGGTTCAGGAGGGTTTACTTATTTCGTGGTGGTTGTATCCAGTGCAGGGTCATTGGGAAATATCGGTATGGAATTCCACAGGTGGGGTATCTTCAGTGAGTAGGTTAGCAGTTGCGTGATTTTGATAAAGTTCTACGAAGAGTTATACTTACTACTCGGTATAAGGTCGAATATGCGATTGTGGCTGATAATTCAGAATGTTCATGAAAATTTTAACAAGAGACGACGACAAATTTGGCAGGTGGATGGTGCAAGATCATGGTAATTGAGAAGGAGGAATCTTTGTGGGTTCTACATTTATGTGATTATAGTTTAAAGCTAAGTGGGGGAGCCCACAGTCTACGATTTGATCGTGTGGGTGTGTGCTTGTGTGGTTTCTAGTTATCAGTGCCTTGGTGGATTATCCATGACCGAGAAAAGAAATTTCAAGGGTAATTCGAGCAAAGAACTTGATGAATGTGTGCTATATTTTGCCTTATCGATTCATGTGCAGGTTTTGGGATGACTCAGAGTTTCTGCTTCTTGTGGATGTGATGTACAAGGAAAAGTATTCATCTGGTTGCTTCTTTGAAAGAGTGTTCATGTGCTGATAGAGCATTGGAGTTAGTTATATTCGGGACCAGGTCAGAGTGGGTGACTCTCAACAATGGCTCTAGTAGGCTCAAGAATTACAGTGCAGTGGGGATTTTGGGTCCGTTGTGTGGTTAAGGATCGATTTTTTTTGCGGTGGATTATGAAAGGGACTTGGAGTGTCTCTATTTTAGCATTGGGGGTCTACGGTGCGATGTTATAGAGATGGAAGAAAACAACTTCGAATTTGTAGAGGATCTTTCAGAATGGGTGTACTAGTTGGAGAAGTTATTGTGCGCATAAGAAGGGTATGAGATGGTTCATGGGTATTGAGACGATGTGGTCTCGTGATTCGGGTCACTCGGGATGAGTGCTAATTGAGTTCGTTATGTTTTGAATGGATCTATAGTAATTTCTAAGGCAAGTTAAGAGTAAATTGAAATAAGTTAGGACGGTTAGTAATGTTTGGAATCAGCATGATTATGGCAATGATCAGTTCCTTTGGCGGGTTAAGTTATACAGGTGATTTGTGGTTGTACGTGCGGTCTTGATAGCCACCATAATTTGCTTGATTTGGGAGGTATTCGATTTCTACGGCCTTGTTATGTAAATGAATCCCGGAAGAGTTATGGCGGTTTAGACCACGACTTGAGGTTTGTATTTTCTGTGGTCGTGGGAATTCAGTTGCGTGTTGCAATGATTCTTTTGAAATGAGTGAAAGGTTTCTAGAATGAAGCATTTATTCTACTAGTAGTTCAGCGGTTATGATGAATTCTCGGATTCTTGCGTAGCGGCATAATAGGTGCAATGAGTGATATGGGAATTTGGAAGTTGAGGATCAAGGCTGCGGCTCGGTGTTGATAAGAATGTCACGAGCTCGGTTGAGCATGGAAGAATTCAGATGTTCAGAGTAAGCTGGTATTTTCTTTAGTGTCACCTAAGAACGGTGTCATGTGTAAGAGGCATCGTGTATTGATTTGTGGATTCTTGATTTGCTTTACAGAATTAGTATGATTGGCGGTATGGAGGTGCAGACTTTGCTACCCAGTGCGGAAGGTCGTGGGAGCGTATCCCACAGGAAAATTGTATAAGTGTGACATGTTAGTCACTTGATTATTAAGGATTGAAACCAAGTATGGAGATTCTGGTACTATCGCTAATGTGAGAGTTTATGCCTGAAAGGCGCTCTATTCATTTGGTTGTGGACTGTGGGAGTTTGTTCTGGATTGAACGGCTCTTCGTGTGTGTCAAGAATAGGGCCATTTTGAATCCTTGAAAGGTTGTTGGCCCAGTATAGGATGATCGGAATCAGCTTGAGGTCCGTTGGTGGGTCCATTGTGAATGTGTGCTCTACATCAGGTCGGATGTGTTCATTTGGCGTAGCATTGCTTACGGAAGAGTCATCAGGCATTGGATGTTATTCCCGTCGTTAGCTACTCCATGTAATACTCTATTGTGCCATGTGGGTTATGAGACGGCTTGATTATTCGCACATGTGTTATGATCCCGTGTAGCTTGTGGTGTTATATGAGCAAGATGGCTCTCGAGATGCGGGTCATTTATTAAACCTTTATTGTGCCTGGGTTTTGTAGCGTATGGTGCTATCCGTCTTCCCAGGGAATTATATTATGCACTTGGTGTGCTTGTGGTCGATATTCGGGCATTTCGTAAGTATAAGCATTACGGCTTGATGGGTGTTTCCTTATTGGTTGTTATGTGTGGATCGGGTGGCATGCCTCCACGGATACGTTGTTTGGATCGGGTCGCACGCCGCCACAGGTATGTTGTGTGGATCGGGTTGCACCCTGCAATAATGTCATGGTTGGATTGGGTTGTACGCTGCAACAGTGTCATAGTTGGATCGGGTTGCACGCCGCAATAGTGAAATGTTAAGTACAGTCAACTTATACTTATTTTGATTACCGTGTTTCCCATCTTTGAGATAGAGTCATAATATCGGTTTGGCCGTTTTATTCATTACGCGGGCTGGATGGTTCTTTGCCAGAGTTCGTTGTTCTCTATGGGTCACATTCGAGTTGTAGCTTTTATTGCCGGAGCAGCTTGTACTGGGTGAGACGAGATTATTGGACCTGAGATCAGTGCGATCGGAGTTACGTAAGGCATATTAAAGAGAAAATATCGTTATTCAGTTCAGAATGAGGTAATGGTTCTTATCATGGGGAGAGACTCTATGATTTATTGATTCAGCAAGTGGTAATGAGTTTCTACGCATCTCTTTCGTCGTGGCAGTATTGTGAGAGTTGGAACAGGGTTTATATGTGCTATGAGGTGTATTGTGGGCATCGGATTCGCGAAATTTGCAGCTATTGTGGTTAGAGGATGTTATTATGGGCAAAAGACTTATGTGGTGCATGGTGTGATTTCAACATAGGTGCATGATCAGGTTATGGTATAGTGTGTAGGGGTTGATGCGGTGTTTGTATGTTAGAATCGGGTCTCGTGGAGAATTCTAGATGTTGGAATTGGTTCTAAGGCTTGCTAGCTAAGGTTATAGAGAGGATCTTCAGTCTGGCTCTAGGTAATGTGCTCGTATGGGTTGTGGTGGCACGGGTAGGTGCACGAGGTGTTAAACAGTGATTTAGGGCAACTCCGAATAGTTCTTGGCATGTTCGAGGACGAACGTATGTTTAAGTGGAGGAGAATATAATGACCTGACCGGTCGTTTTGAGCTCTAGAGGGTCGTTCGGCGGTTTGAGACCTTTGGGTAGCTTCACTTCATGTATTATGACTTGCATGCATAGTCGGAATTTAATTTCGAGAAGTTCGGAGTTGATTCGGATGGAAAATTTTCCATTTGGAAGCTTTAAGTTGGAAGAGTTGACCAAGGTTTGACTTTTGAGTAAACAACTTCGGAGTGATTTGAAGATTCCAATAGGTTCTTGTATGATGATTTCAGACTTGGGCATGTGTTCGGGTTGAGTATCGGGTGGTCTGGGAGCATTTCGGCGCTTATTGCGGAAAGTTGGCATTTTGAAAGTTTTAGAATTTCATAAGTTTGGTTTGAAGTGGATTTGATGTTATCGATGTCCGTTTGAGGTTTTGAGCCTTGGAATAGGTTCATATTATAATTTACTTGTACATAAAATTTGGCGTTATTCTGGAATGTTTCGGTGAAATTTGGACGCGTTCGTCGAAATATGAATGTTTGAAAATTTAAAAAAAGGTTTCAATCATCGATTCATAGTTTTGATGTTGTTTGGTGTGATTTGAGGCCTTGAGCACGTTCGTGTTATGTTTTGGGACCGATTGGTGTGATTAGATGGGGTCCCGAGGACCTTGGGTGTGTTTCGGGACAAGTTCGGACCATTTCTCTATGTTGTGCAGCTGCTGGTTTCTAGTGCATTTGGTATGCATTGCGATCGCAAAGGTAGGAACGCGATCGCGAAAGGTTAAATAGACTGATGGCATTTTGTTCAACATGATCGTGTAGAGGGAGCTGCGATCGCGGAAATGGAGCAGGTTGTTCTCCGCGCTCGTGTTGGCAGAGCCGTGAATGCAATGGGTTGTGGAGGCAGGCCTATTTGAGAGTGTTGAACTATGTGGTCGTGGAAGGACTCACGCAATCATGGAAGAGGAATCTGCGGAGGGTAAGTTTGGCCTTCGTGTTCGCGTCAGCGGGCTCGCGTTCGTAGAGGCCTGGGCAGGTTGTGCTTCGCCATCGGGAGTTGGACCTCGCGTTTGCACATGGTAAATTCATGGGCGAGTCTGGTTGGCCTTCGCGATCGCGTGGAGTTTTCTGCGATTTCGAAGAAGGGAGTTGCTGGGCAGTGAGCTTTTATTTCGGGACTTAGCCCATTTCTCTCAATTTTTATTTGGCTTGGCGACTTTGGAGCTCTTGGAGGAAAATTTTCATCATTTATGTCAAGGTAAGTAATTCTCACATATTGTTGTGATCAAATAACTTTTGACCACACCCAAGTACTATACTATTTTAGTGTAAATATATTTTTTGGTCTAATCTTAATATTTTAAACTTTTATCTTACTCTCAATATATATATACACACATATACATATGCATATATATATACACACATATACATATGCATATATATATATATATATATATATATATATATATATATA
>MCJB01004160.1:0-10802 GCA_002018475.1 Nicotiana obtusifolia
GGAACTTCGAGGCCGAAGGTATCAGCCGACGGCACCCCGTCAAAAAATTCTTCGAAGGTCCCTGCTGTGACCGGCACCTTGCTCGGCGTGTGTATCCTTGCATCTTGGGCATCCTTCAAAGTTGTCTCTGAAAAAGAAGGTGAATGCACCATCTCTGGAATGTCCGAGGATCTTTGTGCCGCCGCCTCTACGTTGGCCCGGTCCCCGGTCTTTGCTCCCGTTTCAATATTCTCTCCTTGGGAAGCACCGGTCTCTTTCACGCTCGGCTCGGGGGCTTCCCCAGGGGATTTGTCGTGTAAAGTTTCGGGGCTCTTTTCCCCCTTAGAGTCATCGCTCAGTTGAAAGGAAGGGTCAGTGACTGTGACCTTACGAGCCATCATCTTCTTCCTACCCTTCTTCTTTTCGGGCTCAGCATTGTCGGGAGCCCTTTTTCTCTTTTTTCCTCCTTCTTTTCCCGATGTGGGAAGGGGGTGAGGAACTGCCCCACTGGTAGTAGCCGACCTCAGCTCGGCATCCTTCGAGAGACCTGCAAAATAAATTTTCAAAAGACTAAGTGTTGGAATCGATTGTCTTAGAATATATGAACGTCACTGAAGCTCACCATGATTCTTGGCCTCCCAAAGGCCTTTCGATATCTCTCTCCAGGCCCGTTCAGAATAGGACCTTTGGGCCACGACCTTCCTGACCCACTCCTCTAAATCCTGAATTGCGGCCGGTGCCTGGGAAACGGCTGCACATTATAATACATCGGTTAAGCATTGGAGGGTAATAATAAGAGATCTTAAACGAAGATGCACTTAGGTTTCATGTTCCACTTTTCAGGGAACGACATATTATCGGCAGGGATCAGGTCGGAGGTCTTGATTCGGATATATCGACTCATCCAGCCCCGGTTCCTATCTTCATCAATGCTCGAGAACGGAGCCTTACTGGCCCGGCGAGCGAGTTTAATCAGCCCCCCTCGGAACATCCGGGGACTGTACAATCGAAGTAGATGGTCGATGGTAAAAAGGTGCCCCCCTTCGACCTTATCCACGAAAAAACGGAAAAGGTAAATTATGCGCCACACAGAATGGTGGACTTGACCTAGAGTGACATTATATCTCCTACAAAACTCGATAATTATGGGATCTATGGGTCCTAATGTGAACGGATTGGTATATACACTAAGATATCCCTCCACATGTGTGGTAATAGCTTCATTCGGGGAAGGGATTACTATGTCCTTATCGGTCTAGTGGCACTCAGCCTTCTCCCTTTCAAGATGTTTTTGGGTGATCGAGCTGATGTATTCTGAGACCGGTTCGCCTCGGCCAGGCACTGGGGAAGGCCTCTCGACTTTGAAGTCGGAGCCTATGAAGCACCCTACTGATATAAAGGCCTTTAATGGAGGTTCCTTGGAGGGTTCCTCAGTACGGATGGGCTCAGCCTCTTCAACAGGCTGGACGGGGGAAGGTTGTTGTTTCTGAGGAACTGATTTAGAAGTTTTGGCCATAACGATTGAAGTAGCAGAAGCGAGAAGCAAAGGAGAAGAGAGGTTTTCTGGCGAAGAAGACTAGAGGTTTTCCGGTGAAGAAGACTAGAGGTTTTCTGGTGAAGAAGACTAGAAGAGACAAACTGCTTAGCAACGTGAAAGTAAAGAAGCAAACTCAAAGAAGGGAGGAAGTATTTATACTTTCTCAAAAAGCGGCGGTACAGAACACGAGGTGAATAAACATTAAATGCACGCAGAAGGTACAGGCTCTGCAGACGAGACAGGTAATGATTTCTTGTGTCGATGGTCATGTGTGTCACGGCACTGCCGTCACACTAAGGGTCCTTTAAGGGTTGAACGGTTTGATGACTCTGACTTCGTGGCACGCTCGATGGATGTATTGATTACTTAGCCGAAGAGTTCGAAGAATGACGGTTCATATCGTTTTTTGTCCTTACTCTCCAATAAACGAGGGGACTATCTGTATTGGGTCAAATACGACCGGCTGCTCGAGGTGAGTCGAGCCCGGATACAGCGCAAGACCGGGTTGCCTTGATCCGAAGTCGGCAAGTCGAGCACGAAATTGGAGCAACCGAAACGGGGTGACCGACATTGGCCGATGAAAGCATATCTCGTGATAAAGATCAGTTTCGAGCGGATGTTTCGTGTATTCCTGATATTTCGGCGGGAGTAGATATCTCAACCGTCATAGACGTTAGGCCACTATTTTAGGGATATCTCATCCCGTAATTAAAGGCATTTTATCTTGTAATTAGAGTTTTACCAATTAAGGAGTCTTTCTTTTATCTATAAAGAAGGGTGTCTACCTTCATTGTAAAGGGACAACTCATATCAATAGAAAATACTAAATACGGCTACTGTTCATCAAGCTTTGTCTTCTTTGTTATACTTCGTCATTGAATATTCAATCAAAGTGGTTTGGTTATTCCTTTTATCTATTATATTCCAGTTATTTGCATTATATTTACATTGTATCAAATTGATTCACACATCCTTAGCACTACGAACAAATTCAATTGTTACTCGGATTTAAGGGTAAACAGAATCCAAGTCTAAAATCCATTTTTTTGGACATAGTTTGCCTGTGGTTATCTTTGAACGAAAGTCTCCCATATTTGTTTCTGTATCTCATTAAATTACATAATCTTTATGTTCTTGTTTTGAAAATGAGAAAAAAGAACAAGAAAAAAAGGAGAAAAATAGGTTTGGATAGTAGACTGAACCTCAGGAAGAGATCTTATATTTGTTCCAAGTTCTCCATCCTTCAGGTGAAAGTCTCCAATTGAAATTAAACTTGGTCTTTTTAAAAAGAAGTTAAAAACTGAAGCTATAAATTATCTGTAATTGCCTCTAAACTAAAGTTACAATTTTGACGAAGATACAATTTTTCAAAAGGCTTTATTCCTTTGAGATTACACTGGGTTTATTGTTTTTGTTTTTGTTGCTTTATTCCTCTGTTTTATGTTTGGAAATTAGTTCTCTATTTCTCAAATTTAATAGTTATCAAAATTATCCATAAATTATTTCTCTGCAAGTTTCTCCAATTTAATAGCTATTAAACTATCTTGACAAAAAAAGGAAAAATTAAGTGGATCAAATGCATGATCTCCCTTTGTTAAACTGACTACGGTTGCACACAGGTATAAAACAGATTTATCTTTACTTAGCTCAACAGATGGAGAACTGCAGCACTGCAGATCAAATGCACGATCTCTTTGAAAAGCTAGACGAAATCATTTCCCGCGAGGAGAAAATATCATATGGAAAGATTATGTTACAATTTCATTATTTGTATGGATTCCAGGAGAGTGATATTAACAACAGAAACCAAGCAGCGAAATCTCTTATAGCTATAGCATTGTTATATGACATAAGGCCTCTAGCTTCACAGGAAACATCTGATAGTAATATTTATTTATAATGATAAAAGATATTTCAAGTTAACAAGATATTAGCTACATAATTATAATACACTGCATTTGATCTTGTTGTAAAAACTTTATTTACTAATATAAAGATTGAGTCTTAAATTCAAAGTCTTAAAATATTAGGCAAGTTATATTAAAACGGAAGGAAATTGAAATAAATGAAAACATGGAAAGGAGATTGAATTTTTAATGTCACCATACAAGAAAATAAATCATAATTGAAAGATCAAATAATGAATACGAGAAAATAATAATTTTTTAAATATTTATTGTAACTTGTTGAGTTTTCTAATTGTAACGAGAATTCACGATGCAGTAATAACACTTTCGAAATTTGTGGTAGCCTTGTTGCAGAGCAAGAGGTCGTTTGGTTGGGAAACAAATTATCTCATAATTAATTATCTCGAGATTATTTATCATACCTTTTCATGGGATAAAAAATGCTACAATCTCGGGATAATTAATTCCGAAATTAGTTGTAGCACGATTTTATCCCAACCAAATATGAGATAAACTCATTTCGAATTTAATCCTAAAGTTAATTATCTCTTATCCTAATTACAAAACGAGCCTTAAGGTGCTACCTACCATGTGACAAACAGAAAAACTGTGATAATTTGTTTTATAAAAACAGTGCCCAAACTTGTTCCTCATTTGTAAAGTGACATATTTCAACCTGTTAATTTTAAAAATAGATGAGATAAATAAGAACTTGCCAGCTTGAATTTCAATCTTCCCTTTATGTTTATAACTTTAGGGCCGTTTGGCCATAAAAAAATTTCAAACTTTTCTGAAAAATTTTCACATTTTTTGAAATTAGAGTTTGATCATAAAATTTTTAATTTTCACTTGAATATGAATTTTATGAATTTCAAAATTTTTAGAAAATTTAAAAAATTCCAAAAAACTATTTTTCAAAATTTTAACTTCAGATCACTCACCAAAATTCAAAAACAGTACAAAACTATATTTATGTCCAAACATAACTCTAATTTTTAAATATCATTTTCACTTTAAAAACACTTTCACTTTTTTATCGAAATTTTACCATTCTTATGAACGCCCACTTAATGTCTCATAACACGGACTTTCTTCACGTTTATCAAGAAATATCACTGCTGTATAAACAATAGCAATTGACCAAGTAACTATTAAGTAACAAAGTAACTATTAAGAATTAGTGGTTACAAATGCTGATCGATTTTCTTTTATTTTCTCTTTTAAGCTTAACAATCACACCTTATCATCTCTGGTTCTAAAAATTTCGTCTAAACTGAATGACTCATAGCCAGAAATCTGGGGGAGTGGCTCTTATGATCTCCAACATTTTATCATTTTTAAACTAGGGAGTACATCAGATGTAATAAAAAATGCCAGTAGCAACAAATCGACGTATACTTTTCTTCTTCTTTTTCTTCGACAACTAGGGTTAGGGCATTCCACTATGGCTCCAGGTGGCTCTTCAATCATCCCCCCAACAACAGAACCAGCAGTTGCCCCTACTCCTCAGTACTCCTCACCACAAAACCCACCAGTCGTTCGACATCAGAAAACGACACGGTTTTAGTTGTTACTGCTTGTGTGTATTTTTCTTGCGTCTTTCTAAGCATGCTTTGATAAATCATAGCTTAGTTAGTAAGTTAAATTTGAACAGAGATTTTGTAGGATTACTTACTCTTAACGACAAGCGGCTTTTGATATTCCTGTATATGATGATTGCTTCGTAAATACTGCTGATAGAAAGATCACAGAGACATCAACAATGCTTCAAAAATATATTTTTTCACATATAATCTTACAGATAGTTACTGTAGTGTATTTTTAACTTTTTTGGTTCTTGTGGTATTTATCTTACATATTTTAACATATGCTGGACCTCGCTTATATTACTTTTCATCTACTTAATGATAGAGTTGATTATTGTATCGTATTGTTATTTCAGATAAGAAATTCGAAAAAAATCGACCAAAATTGATCGCTTATTGGCCAAAAAGCGACCAAACAGGTCTGATCGATATTAAGCCGGTCCTTTACCTTAGAGACCAAAGCTAGTCGCTAATTATCTAAGGTAAAAGGACCAAATATTTCGGGTAAAGAAAATGGCGACCAACTTTGATCGCTTTAATATTTCAATAATATAATATTAGCGACCAAAGTTGGTCTCCACATGTAAATTACGTTTATTTTTAATTTATTATTAATCATAAAAAAGCGACCAACTTTGGTCTGTAAAAAAAATATTATATTTTAAAATCTGGAAAATAAAGACGAAAGTTGGTCGCTCTATTATTAATTTTTTTTAAAAATAAGAGACCAAAGTTGGTCGCTATTGCCCAGAAAATTATTTCTTTTTAAGGGAAAAGAGACCAACGCTGGTCGCTTTTCTTGGTATATTTTTGGCAGAAACTGCCTGTTTTGGCAGCTACACCACCTGCCAGCTTACCAAAATTTCTAAACAGACATTTTGTGCCAACACTAGAGATATCGTTTTGATATGCAACATCTAACACATTCTCGACTTCCACCCAACCCACAGGCTTAATTTTTATTACAACCCACTAATCAGACTTATTCCGCCGCAATGGATAATGAGCATAATACACTTGCCTAACATTATGTGCAATTATGAAACGATCATACTCCCTCGTATGATTAACCTCCATTATGTTGTATTGATTGTGTACTCTTGTACCTCTTATTGGATGTGGGTCAAACCACTTGCATCTAAAGAGTATCAATTTCTTAAATGGCCAACCTGTATGTTCTAGTTCTATTATTTCTTTGAGCACACCATAATAATCAATATCTCCATCTTGGTTGCCATCACCACCTTGAACCCGCACCTCACTGTTGTTGCTATTTTTATTTTTAGAGCAATACTCGGTATGAAACTTATAACCATTAACAACGTACTTAGACATTGTTGTGACCTCAACCCCAGGTCCCCAAGATATAACTTCACAACATTGTTTACCTACGTAGTGTTAGAATATTTTAAGGAGAAACTTACAAATTGTTTGAACCACGTATCAAATCTCGTATATACAGCATCGTGGCCAAATTGACCCACGAAGTGACTGTGACACATCAAATATTTTTAGTAGTTGCATTGAGATGTAATCATAGTAATTTTTATATTTTGATAACTACTAAATCAATACTTACTTGAGCAATAGTACAACTTCGGGACAATTGAGCAACACGTGAAGTGTAGCTGACTTGAACTCTATATCACTCAAACTTCTCTTTCTAACATCGGCCTGGTTGACTGAATATGGACATAGGCGGATATAATGGATCATTCCTAAGGTCGACCGTGTGCCTGTTGCGCCTATTCCTAGCACATGGCACATTACTCTCAAAACAATAACAACAAAAATGAGCAGTTTCCTTTGCAAGATAAGCTTTGCATATAGATCGTTCAATCTTATTCCTCTGCTTAACAAATTGTTTGCATTTGCCAATTGTCCTACATAATTTCAGGGTAGCCAAGAACATTCAAATAAAACAGAAAATTACATCAAACATATAATATTACCTCTCAAAGGGATACATCCATCCGCATTGAACAGGCCCTCCAAGTCGTGCCTCGTGTACAAGGTGGATTGGAAGGTGTTCCACCACATAAAAAAAACCACATGGAAATATCTTTTCCATCTTAGAAGAAGTTACACGAATGTTCTGATCCATCCGGAGTAGGTTTTCTTCCCTTAATGTGGAAGAACACAAGTCTTTGAAAAACAAACTAATCTCTGTGATGGGTTTCCAGATTCTTTCAGACAAACAACAAAATGCAATAGGCACTAAGGTCTCCATGAAAACATAACAATCATGACTTTTCAAATGGCTCAACTTCCCTACCTCCATATCAACTTTTTCCCCAAAATTCGACGCATAACCCTCAGGCATCTTCAATTTCGTTACCCAATCACAAATTTGTCGTTTTTCCTCCAAAGTGAATGTGTTTGCTTTGGGTTTGAACACCTTACCATTGTTTGCAAGTATAATTCAGGCCGCCTGCAATATTCTTGTAAGTCCATTCTAGCATTCGGGTTATCCTTTGTCTTACCTTTAACATCCATCACTGTGTTGAACAAATTATCAAAATAGTTCTTCTCAATATGCATGACATCAAGGTTGTGACGGAGAAGATTATCCTTCCAATAAGGCAACTCCCAAAATATACTCTTTTTCATCCAATTATGTGTAACACCGTATCCGGGAAATCTATAAGGTGGAGCTTCAGTAACTTTACTGAAGTTGTGGACCCTCTCCCAAATTTTCTCACCTGAAAGTATCGGAGGTGGAGAATTATATTCCATTTTATTCTTTTTGAATGCATTTTTTATCCTTCTAAACTCATGATCAGGAGGCAAGAATTGACGATGACAATCAAACCATGATTGCTTTCGGCCATATTTCAAAGTGAACGCTTTACTATTTTTCATGCAGTAAGGACAAGCTAGCTTCCCACCAGTCATCCACCCAGACAACATTCCATACGCAGGAAAATCGTTAATTGTCCACATTAAATTAGCACGCAAATTGAAATTCTGCTTGGTTGATATGTCATATGTTTCAACACCATCGTACCACAATTGTTTTAGCTCATCAATCAAAGGTTGCAAATATACATCAATCAAACTTTTCGGATTACGTGGACCGGGGATAATACAATTTAAGAATATATATGGACTAGTCATGCACAACTCGGGTGGTAGATTATAAGGTGTAAGAAAGACAGGCCAACATGAATACGGTGTCGCAGATACAGAAAAAGGCGTGAAGCCATCCGCACACAAACCTAATCGAATGTTCCTTGGTTCACTAGCAAAATCTAGATATGTCCTATCAAAGTGCTTCCAAGCTTCTCTATCTGAAGGATGACACATAACACCAGGTGGTCTTCTATTTTCAAAGTGTTATCTCATATGAGGAGCAGAACTCATCGACGCATATAACCTCTTTAGCCTAGGTATAAGAGGTAAATAATGCATCGACTTGATAGGAACCATATTCCCACCGGAAAGCCTCTTGAAACGAGGCTTTTCGCAAAATTTACAACTGTCCAAAGCTGCATCATCTTTATAATATAACATGCAACCATATTCACAACAATCAATTCTCATTGACGAAAGTCCTAACTTAGAAACTAGTCTCTTTGCCTTATCGAAATTAACAGGTAATTCGATATCACGGTCAACTAGTTCACGCATAAGGTCAATGAAAGAGTCCATGGCTCCTTGAGAAATATTCCAATCAGATTTCATACTTAGTAATCTAACTGCAACAGACAACTCAGAGTGCGGACTTCCGTTACGTAGTGGACGACTAGCTTCCTCTAATTGTTCATAAAAACGCTTTGCCTCATCATTAGGAGTTTGTTCAACATTTTCATTGGAATCACCCTCTAAGTGCATCCCAAAAGCATCCACAACCATATAATAAATTCTAGAATCACGATTTGTATTCTCCACCGACCTACTACTTTCACCCACAACCATGTTATGAAATATCCCATGGCTACCATCGATCTCTCCATGATTAGTCCACACAAAGTAATTTTCTGTAAACCCGCTTCTATAAAGATGATGCTTAACTTCCACCGGTTTTCCAAACTTCATACAGTCGCACCTAACACAAGGGCACCTAATTACTCCTTCAGTTAGGTATGGTGTAAGTGACATTGCATGTCTAATAAAGTCATCCAACCCTTCTACAAAATCCTCCCTCAATCCTTGTCGATTAGGATAATTCCTATTGTACATCCAAGTACGATGTTTCATCTCTACAAATAAAACAAGAGAAAATTAATTTAGTTAATTCATATCCTAATCTTTTTTTAGTTAATTAATTTCAGATCCTAAAATTTCAATTCATATCTTAAAAGTTCAATTTTAAGTCCAATTGAAATTTTTGGATATGAATTAAACTTTTAGTTTGTAAATTAGAAATTTAGGATATGAAATGAAATTTTAGGATATGAAATTAATTAACTAAAAAAATATTAGGATATGAATTAACTAAATTAATTTCCTCTTGTTTTATTTGTATAGATAGAACATCGTACTTGGATGTACAATAGGAATTATCCTAATCGACAAGGATTGAGGGAGGATTTTGTAGAAGGGATGGATGACTTTATTAGACATGCAATGTCACTTCCACCATACCTAACTGAAGGAGTAATTAGGTGCCCTTGTGTTAGGTGCGACTGTATGAAGTTTGGAAAACCGGGGGAAGTTAAGCATCATCTTTATAGAAGCGGGTTTACAGAAAATTACTTTGTGTGGACTAATCATGGAGAGATCGATGGTAGCCATGGGATATTTCATAACATGGTTGTGGGTGAAAGTAGTAGGTCAGTGGAGAATACAAATCGTGATTCTAGAATTTATTATATGGTTGCGGATGCACTTAGGGGGTGATTCCAATGAAAATGTTGAACAAACTCCTAATGATGAGGCAAAATATTTTTATGAACAATTAGAGGAAGCTAGTCGTCCACTACGTAACGGAAGTCCGCACTCTGAGTTGTCTGTTGCAGTTAGATTACTAAGTATGAAATCTGATTGGAATATTTCTCAAGGAGCCATGGACTCTTTCATTGACCTTATGCGTGAACTAGTTGATCGTGATATTGAATTACCTGTTGATTTCGATAAGGCAAAGAGATTAGTTTCTAAGTTAGGACTTTCGTCATGAGAATTGATTGTTGTGAATATGGTTGCATGTTATATTATAGAGATGATGCAGCTTTGGACAGTTGTAAATTTTGCGAAAAGCCTCGTTTCAAGAGGCTTTCCGGTGGGAATATGGTTCCTATCAAGTCGATGCATTATTTACCTCTTATACCTAGGCTAAAGAGGTTATATGCATCGATGAGTTCTGCTCCTCATATGAGATAACACTTTGAAAATAGAAGACCACCTGGTGTTATGTGTCATCCTTCAGATAGAGAAGCTTGGAAGCACTTTGATAGGACATATCTAGATTTTGCTAGTGAACCAAGGAACATTCGATTAGGTTTGTGTGCGGATGGCTTCACGCCTTTTTCTGTATCTGCGACACCGTATTCATGTTGGCCTGTCTTTCTTACACCTTATAATCTACCACCCGAGTTGTGCATGACTAGTCCATATATATTCTTAAATTGTATTATCCCCGGTCCACGTAATCCGAAAAGTTTGATTGATGTATATTTGCAACCTTTGATTGATGAGCTAAAACAATTGTGGTACGATGGTGTTGAAACATATGACATATCAACCAAGCAGAATTTCAATTTGCGTGCTAATTTAATGTGGACAATTAACGATTTTCCTGCGTATGGAATGTTGTCTGGGTGGATGACTGGTGGGAAGCTAGCTTGTCCTTAC
>MCJB01004168.1:0-11036 GCA_002018475.1 Nicotiana obtusifolia
TTTCTAAGTTAGGACTTTCGTCAATGAGAATTGATTATTGTGAAGATGGTTGCATGTTATACTATAAAGATGATGCAGGTCTGGACAGTTGTAAATTTTGCGAAAAGCCTCGTTTCAAGAGACTTTCCAGCGAGAAGATGGTCGCTATCAAGTCTATGCATTATTTACCTCTTATACCTAGGTTAAAGAGGTTATATGCGTCGATGAGCTCTGCTCCTCATATGAGATGGCACTTTGAAAATAGAAGACCACCCAGTGTTATGTGTCATCCTTCTGATGGAGAATCTTGGAAGCACTTTGATAGGACGTATCCGGATTATGCTAGTGAACCGAGGAATGTTCGGTTGGGTTTGTGTGCTGATGGCTTCACCCCATTTTCTGTTTCTGCAACACCTTATTCATGTTGGCCTGTCTTTCTTACACCTTATAATCTACCACCAGAGTTGTGCATGACTAGTCCATACATATTCTTGAACTGTATTATCCCTGGTCCACGTAATCCAAAAAGCTTAATTGATGTATATTTGCAACCATTGATTGACGAGCTAAAACAATTGTGGTACGATAGTGTTGAAACATATGACATATCAACCAAACAGAATTTCAATTTGAGTACCAATTTAATGTGGACAATTAATGATTTTCCTGCGTATGGAATGTTGTCTTGGGTGGATGACTGCTGGGAAGCTAGCTTGTCCTTACTGCATGAAAAATAGTAAAGCGTTCACTTTGAAATATGGTCGAAAGCAATCATGGTTTGATTGTCATCGTCAGTTCTTGCCTCCTGATCATGAGTTTAGAAGGATGAAAAATGTATTCAAAAAGAATAAAATGGAATGTGATTTTCCACCTCCGATACTTTCAGGAGAGGAAATTTGGGAGAGGGTCCAGAGCTTTAGTAAAGTTACTGAAGCTCCACCTTATAGATTCCCAGGATACGGTGTTACTCACAATTGGGTGAAAAGGAGCATATTTTGGGATCTGCCTTATTGGAAGGATAATCTTCTCCGTCACAACCTTGATGCCATGCACATTGAGAAGAACTATTTTGATAATTTGTTCAACACAGTGATGGATGTTAAAGGTAAGACCAAGGATAACGCAAAGGCTAGAATGGACTTACAAGAATATTGCAGGCGGCCTGAAGTACACTTGCAGACAGCACACAATGGTAAGGTATTCAAACCCAAAGCAAGTTACACATTCACTTTGGAGGAACGACGGCAAATTTGTGATTGGGTAACGAAATTGAAGATGCCTAAGGGTTATGCGTCGAAATTTGGGCAAAAAGTTGATATGGAGACCGGGAAGTTGACCCATTTGAAAAGTCATGACTGTCATGTATTCATGGAGACCTTACTGCCTATTGCATTTAGTGGTTTGCCTGAAAGAATATGGAAACCCATCCCAGATTTGTTTGTTCTTCAAAGACTTGTGTTCTTCCACGTTAAGGGAAGAGAACCTACTGCAGATGGACCAGAACATTCGTGTCACCTCTTCTAAGATGGAAAGGATACTTCCATGTGGGTTTTTTGATGTGATGGAACACCTTCCAATCCACCTTGTACACGAGGCACGACTTGGAGGGCCCGTTCAATGCAGATGGATGTATCCCTTTGAGAGGTAATATTATATGTTTGATGTAATTTTCTATTTTATTTTAATGTTCTTGGCTAACCTGAAATTATGATAGGACAATCGGCAAATGCAAACAATTTGTTAGGCAGAGGAACAGGGTTGAAGAATCTATATGCGAAGCATATCTTGCAAAGGAGACTGCTCATTTTTGCTCTTATTATTTTGAGAGTAATGTGGCATGTGCTAGGAATAGGCCCAACAGGCACACAGTCGACCTTATGAATGATCTGCCATATCCGCCTATGTCCATATTCAATCAACCAGGCCGGTGTTCTAAAGATGTTAGAAAGAGGAGTTTGAGCGATGTGGAGTTCAAGTCAGCTACACTTCACGTGTTGCTAAATTGTCCCGAAGTCGTACCATTTCTTAAGTAAGTATTGATTTAGTAGTTATCAAAATATAACAATTACTGTGATTACATCTCAATGCAACTACTAAAAATATTTGATGTGTCACAGTCACTTCGTGGGTCAATTTGGCCATGATGCTGTATATACGAGATTTGATACGTGGTTCAAACAATTTGTAAGTTTCTCCTTAAAATATTCTAACACTACGTAGGTAAACAATGTTTGGAAGTTATGCTAACATATGAATCTTTTTTTAACAATATGTAGGTAAATGATCCAAATAATAGTGTAAATCAATTTTTGAAAGATATATCTTGGGGACCTGGGGTTGAGGTCAGAACAATGTCTAAGTACGTTGTGAATGGATATAAGTTCCACACCGAGGAATGCTCAAAAAATAAAAATAGCAACAACAGTGGGGTGTGGGTTCAAGGTGGTGATGGCAACCAAGATGGAGATATTGATTATTATGGTATGATCAAAGAAATAATTGAATTAGAATATAGAGGTTGGCCATACAAGAAACTGATACTCTTTAGATGCAAGTGGTTTGACCCACACCTAACAAGAGGTACTAAAGTCCACAATCAGTACAACATAATTGAGGTTAATCATAAGAGGGAGTATGATCGCTATGATCCTTTCATAATTGCACATAATGTTAGGTGTATTATGCTCCTTATCCATTGCGGCGGAATAAGTCTGATTGGTGGGTTGTAATAAAAACCAAGCCTGTGGGTAGGGTGGAAGTTGAGAATGTGTTAGATGTTGCATATCAAAACGATATCTCCACTGTTGACCAAATAGTGGATGAAGTTTTAGAAAATGATTTGGAACATCCTGAACAAATACTGGAAGAAGTTGATATTTTTGAAGTAAGAATTACAGAAAACAAGGAAGAAGTATCAACCGATGAAGCTCAAACTACCGAGGAAGAAGAATTCTCGGACGAGGAACTATACGACGATGAGCTTTAAACAGTTGGTTTATATGTATTATATTATGCAGATGACAGGCAAGGGTCGAGGTAACAATGATTCTAGTAGTTCTCGGGGTCGAGAAAAGGCTAGGAAACCAAAGAGGAGGGTAGAAGATTATACTCCAACTTGTCCTGCCGTTTCAGAATTGCCTATGCCTGTGTCTTTTCCTCCACCCCAGGGCTATTCTGAGCTGCCACAGCATCACCAGCCCTACACCTTCATGCAGACACCAGGTCTTTCATCGCAGGGCCATAGGATTGTACGTCCGACATACAGTCCAGCTGCCGCACATCCACGTGGATCTCAGCCATCTGCATCGCATGGACCGCATCGATCCATGTCACAGCCACTGGGGTTGCAGACACTGGGGTCAAAGCCACTCGGCTCGCAGCCACTCGAGTCGCAGCCACTCAGTGACATGTCCCCCTGCGGCCCATACAGCTATGTCGCAGTCATAGGGCTCGCAGCCATCTTCATCTGGGACTCCATCTATTACAAGACTTAGCCTGCGAGACACTAGCTCTGACCCTCCTACACCTTTCACACATGCCTCTGATGTACATGATTCGGACGGTGATGGTGATGATGACGAGGAGGTGCATCGTGATCAATATGGCAGGATCATCATAGTCCCTGAGGGTGACGGGTAAAAGTTATTTGTTATTTTTAACGTTTATTGTTTTGTACAGTTTTACTAAGATATTAATGTGTCTTTTTTTTATTACATTAAAAGTTCATCCCTAGTAATGTTACTACAAGGATAATCACCCAAGCCACCAGAAAGCTATATGATGGCCCTTATGCGACTTGGACTGATTTCCCATTCTCGCTTAAGGAGAAATTTTTTAATGAATTTAAGGTATAAATATTCTTTTAAGCAGTACAATTATTTATATTTATGATATTTCCATCTAAATACTTAACTTTTGTAATACAGAGCAAGTGTGTATGGGAACACCGCTATAGTGCGGATGTAGCTGCTAATTTCCATCTCAAGGCTCGCAAGCGGTTGTCACATTGCTTTTCCAGAGCTAGAAAGTCGAACCAGAAGCCCTCCTGGTTGCTTGATCATCTATGGGATGATCTGCAAAGGCAATGGCTAACCGCAGATTTCTTAAAGAAGAGCGAGCAAGGACAGAAAGCTCGTGCTTCTGAGAAGGGAGGCTCCCTGCACACTGGAGGGTGCGATCAACCTCGGTACAATAAAGATGAAAATGGTACGTAATTGCTTAATTTAATTTTAATTTTCAACGTCTACTCTGTTTATTAACTAAAATTTATGAGTTTTCAGGAAAAGAAGTTGGGCCGTCCGATGAGGCAAGATGAGTTATTCAAGGAGACTCATATTGTCAAGAAGAAGAAAGATTCGGATGAAGAAAGGTGGGTCGAGGGCCGAGGGCCGAGCCTCGACTGTACATGTAAGTTTTCAATTTTCATTAAGTACTTTGATTTACTTTTATATAACTTTTGAAATACTAATTCAATGTAATTTTTCTTATAGAGTCGCTTCACAGCTGAGGTTGAAGAATTCATACGCAGCCAGCCACCATCTTCATCGGGCGACCCAATCTAACCGTCGGATGAGGATGCTGAAAGACTATGGACGCAGGCTGTTGGCGGTCCAAAATGGGGGAAGGTATACGGGCTTCCCACTAAGAAATTCCACCGCTATAAGTGTGGAATGCAAGGAATAGGCACTTCTGCGCAAGCGGAGCAACTTGATGAGGAGAGCCTCTCTTCTATGCGGGAGAATGTGGCAAAGCTCACAGTCGAGCTAGAAGCCTCCAAGGAAAGAGAGAAGGTTAGAGATGCTCAGTATATTTCCATACAAGAGCAGCTCAAATCTCTCTTGGCTTCTGGCGCTTTTCCGATTCCCCGGTCTCGTGAGTCATCGCCAGAGGCTCGCCCTCCCCGTGCTACTTCCTCCCGTCCTTCCCGTTATCATCCCTCCGGTCCTACACAACTACAGCCTTATCCATACCGTCTTGGTGATGACACTTTATCGGATGATGACACTAATGATGTAGACATTAATAATCCTTGAATTGTAATAACATTTAACTTATTTTGGTTAGTTTATGTATAAGTTCTATTGAACTTTATACTTTGTTACTTTTAATGTTGTTGTTGTTGTTGTTGTTTAATGTTGTTGTTGTTGTTGTTGTTGTTGTTGTTGTTGTCGTTGTTGTTGTTGTTTATTGTTGTTGTTGTTGTTGTTGTTGTTTATGGCATAAAATGCCATAAACGAATTTGGTTTGTTGTTGTTGTCGTCATTGTTGTTGTCCGCTATGGCATAAAATGCCTGTTTTAGGATTTTGGTAAGCTGGCAGGTGGTGTAGCTACCAAAACAGGCGGTTTCTGGAAAAAATGAACCAAGAAAAGCGACCAACATTGGTCTCAAGTTGGTCGCTTTTCACTGAAAAAAAATAATTCTGGAAATTAGCGACCAACGTTGGTCGCAAAACAGCGCAGATTTTAAAACTGTTCAAGTATAGCGACCAACGTTGGTCGCTTACCATAAAAAAAAAAAATCTTCAGAATAGCGACCAACGTTGGTCGATAACTGTAAATTAAATTTTTCTGTTCTTCAGTTTAGCGACCAGCGTTGGTCGCTTAATCAAAATTAAAAAAAAATATTAATTATATTGCGACCAACGTTGGTCGCAATTTCCCAGATTATATTAATTAAGAAATAGTTTTGGAGACCAACATTGGTCGCTAATTTGCGACTAAAGTTGGTCTCTATATGTTTTTCCGGAATGTTTGGTCCTTTGGTCGCAAAGGTAAAGTGACCACCTGAATTGTGACCAGGCCTATTCGGTCGCTTTTTGGTCGTTTTTGAACAAAAAGAGACCAACTTTGGTCGCTTTTTAGCTGATTTCTAGTAGTGATATCAAAAAACCCATGAATTTATCAGTATACCCAGATGAGTTCAGATTAATTGAGAACTCATCAACAAACGATTCTGGAGTTCTTCTGCCTAGGGAAAAAGAAATGTGAATATGTTCCCTTTGGTGGAAGTGGCACCAAATGTGAATATGTTCCATTTTGATGATGTGAATATGATCATCATCATCATCATTATTATTATTATAATTTAATTGAGAAGAATCAACATCTATAAACGCCTCCCTGAGGTTCTTTGGAAGAGCGACGTAAGGCTAAGCAATCGATGTCAGTGCGATTGCTGTCCGCCAAATGAGGTTCCCTCTGTACGCTAGACTAGAGTGTCAGTGCCGTACGGGAAAACCAATGTCGTGAACGTCCGAGAGAACTGAAATGAGAAATTAATGAATGAAAGCTGATTGCATTGATGAAATGAAATCTATTACAAAAGCTATGTGGTGTCGAGAGAGAGAGACATCAGTACAGAGAAATGTTTACTTACTTGAATGTTTGAATGCTTGATTCTCCCTAATAATGCTTAAAAAAAATAAACCAAAGTTACATGAGTTGACCTATGAAAGCTGTAGGAGCACACTGAATGTAAAAGGAAGTAAACCTACTCTATATTTACAGTGAAAGGACTTAGACTTCTACAAGGTAGAAACAAGTCCAATGGCAGCAACTTTGTCTTGAGCATCAGGGTCTGCGCGCGCGACATTAGTTGTATCTGCCTGCGGCTGAGCGCTGGCGCTTGGATCATGATGGGTGCGCACGGCATTGTCTGTGCACGCGGCTTTGTTTGTGCGCGCGGCGCTGTTGGCACTCGCAAGCCGCTGGGCACCGGCAAGGAGTTTCAGTGGGCGACAGAGGTACATGCGCGCTTGTCACTTGGCGCTGCCGAGACCACGGGGCCGATCGTGGCGCTAAGCGTTGGGAGGCTTGCCAGGACGCCACGGAGCGCGTCCAAGGGGTCATGGGGCGAGGCTGGAAAGCAGCCCATGACAATAAATGTGAAAGGAGAGATAAGAACCTGGATAAATGTCCGGAGAAAATGACCTATGAACTTCAATAAATTTTGGTTAGTTGAGGCAGGTTTGCGTTCAGTGTTTTCAGAAAATGAGATCCTTTGCAACTTAACATACTTAATTAGTAGATCTCTGATGCTCTTCAAGGCTAAATGATCATCTGGATGTAAGCACACTAAATTTGGGGGTAGCTCTCCTGGCAGTTCATTAAGCCTCTTACAGAATTTCACGTTCAGGCACGTAAGGCTTAAGAGTTTGTTGATGCTTTTGGGTAAAAAAGAAATATTGCTTTCACTTAAATCCAAGTATTCCAAAGAGTGCAAAGATCCAATATCCTCAGGAAGTCCACCCAATATATTGGAATTACGAAGCTCAAGACCTTTCAAGGAAGATAAACATCTCAGATACTGGGGAAGTTTACCCAAAATACTGCAATTATTAAGACAAAGATATGTCAAGGAGGATACACCTGATACTTGACGCAAAAAAAAACTTGAGAATTCTAATGTCCTCAGTTGGCCAAGCTTCGCGGTGGAGAGCGGTACTGGTTGGGAGATCGCAGTTTCTCTTGCATGAAGTAACCTTAACTGTTGCAGATCACCAATATTTTCTGGAAGCTTCTCTAGCTTTTTGCAACGGCGGAGAACAAGATGTTTAAGCTTCGACAAATTACAGAGGCTGTCTGGTAGACTTACAAGATCTTCACAATCATCCAAATTGAGACAAGTGAGGCCGCTCAAATTTCCAATTACAAGATCTTTAGTTTGTCACAACACTTCAAATCCAATTCTTTAAGCATTTTGCAATGTCCAAGAGAGGGATGGGCCTCTTTCAAATTCTTACACCCAATTAAATTCACTGTCTCCAAGTTTGGCATATCACCAAAATTAGGTGTTTTTGTTAACTCATAGCTCCCGCTGAGATCCAAATGCTTCAAGTTGCCCGTTTTCTGTTTTCATAAAAGAATAAGTTGTATGAATCTCTTAATAGAGTGAGGCCTTTTTAGTAAAACTGTGGGAGCTTGGTCCACAACGGACAGTATCATACCATGTTAAGTAAACTTAAGATGGTTGAGCCCAACAACTGGTAACAATTATCAGTTTCGGTATGACGATGGTAGAGTGATGGCGTGACACTCGATTTGGGTGTATGGATCTCTTAATGGAATGAGGTCTTTTTGAAGAAAATTGTGCTAGATATGCCCAAAGCGGATAGTACATCGTGTTAAGAGTATCCTTGGCCTGATTGAGCCCAACAACTAGTATCATAGCCTAGTTTCGATATCGCGATAGCAGAGTGATGGTGTGGGAAAAATTAAAAAATTTCACATAAAATTCGATTATTTAATATTCTCTGATATTGATTACATTGATTTCTAAGTTAGTTAGAACTCTTTTTGACAACATTAGTATAGATTTTAAGTTTCCAGGTGAGTGACTACCAGAATTGGATAAGTGATAGTAGGAAAATAGACGGAGCCAGAAGTTCTTATAAGTCACAGCATTCTAAATTAATAGTTCTTAAATATTTAATAAATTACTTAAGATAAATACAGGGTTTTGGACCAAAATTATTGAGTTCGGCTGAAATTTTATCCTAAATACTAGCTTCGCCATTAGTTTAATAGAAGACAACTATGTACAACACAATGTTAGTTTTATTTCTTGTAGCATTCAATTGTAGGCTGAACAATTTATGTGGATTAAACAAAAATTAAAAAAAAAAAAAGGGGGTTTTGGTGTGTTGGGGAGAGAGAGGGGCTTTTTTAACTTTTAACCCATGCCAGAAATTATTTACATTAGGTAGCCAAAAAAATGTATAAAATTTGTATAATTTTTATATGTAAAATACAAAATGTATTTATATACTAAAAATATACATTTTTTCCGCTATTATTTTGAGAGCGGCTATACAACATCATTTTCCCGAGAGAGAAAGCACATCCATACCTTTGATGTTGGCCAAAGTTCGACAAGGTAACGAGGTGTGATGGTACAAAGCGCTCCGGCAATGAACTTGAAAGATACCCCCGCCAATGAATAAACCGCAAGCTGGAAGGAAGATAAGTCATAGCGCCATCCGAGCTAAACGTTCCATCATCAATTCGTCGCACTTGTAAGCTTTGCTTCCTCTGGAATTCCTTGTTAAGATTGACAGGATCCTCTTCCAAATGGTAACTTCCTTGGATCCATAGGCTTTCCACCTTTTCAGTTTTCTGTAAAGAAAGAAATACAAAGTATTTATTAGCTAAAGAATATTAAATGAACAAAGTCACAATACTAAGAGCGTATGAATGAATCAATTACGTTAAAAAATTTCCTAACCAACTTTCCAGCAAAAAGGTCATGAACCTCCTCAAGAAGCCATATTCACTACTAGAAAACAGGTAAAAAGCGACCAAAGTTGGTCACAAATTGTAAAAAAGCGACCAAAATGGCATGGTGTGGTTGGTCTCTACCACAAAAGGACCACAAAAGGACCAAACAATCCGAAAAACATATAGAGACCAGCTTTGGTCGCTATTTTTTTTTTAAAATTAATATATTCTGGGCAATAGCGACCAATATTGGTCGCTTAATTAATTAATTTTTTTTTTAAATTCTTAAAATAGCGACCAACGTTGGTTGCTATTCTCCCAGATTTTTAATATAGCGACCAAAGTTGGTCGCAAATGCCAAAATTTAATTTTTTTTTTATAGATTAGCGACCAACTTTGGTCGCTAATTTGCAGATTTTTTTTTTCCAGCAAAATAGCAACCAACTGGAGACCAAAGTTGGTCGCTTTTTTTGGTTCAATTTTTTCAGAAATTGCCTGTTTTGGCAGCTACACCACCTGCCAGCTTACCAAATTCCTAAAATAGGCATTTTATTCCATGAAAACAAGAACAACAACAACAAACAACAAAACAACAACAACAATAAACAACAACGAGAATAACAACAACAATAAACAACATCATTAAACAGCAACATTAAACAATAACAAGCTATAAAGTTCAAATGAACTTATACATTATATAAACTGTTATTATAATTCAACGTCTACTAATGTCTACATCATGAGTGGCATCGTCGGATGAAGTGTCATTATCAAGATTATCATCCGGCGATGATTCACGTGACCGGGGAATCGAAAAATTAGCGCCAGAAGCCAAGAGAGATTTGAGCTGCTCTTGTATGGCAGCATACTGAGCATCTCTAAGCTTTTCTCTTTCTTCTCTAACCTTCTCTCTTTCCTTGGCAGCTTCTAGCTCGGCTGTGAGCTTTACTACATGCTCCCGCACAGAGGAGAGGCTCTCCCCATCAAGCGACTCCGCTTGCGAGGAAGTGCCTATTCCTTGCATTCCATACCTATAGCAGTGGAATGTCTTAGCGGGAAGCCCGTATACCTTCCCCCCTTTTGGACCGCCAGCAGCCTGCGTCCATAGTCTTTCAGCATCCTCGTCCGACGGTTGGATTGGTTCGCCTGATGAAGATGGTGGCTGGCTGCGTACAAATTCTTCCAACTCAGCTGTGAAGCGACTCTATAAGAAAAATTAAATTAGTATTCAAAAGTTATATAAAACTAAATCAAAGTACTTAATGAAAATTGAAAATTTACATGTACAGCCGAGGCTCGGTCCTCGACCCACCTTTCTTCGTCCGAATCTTTCTTCTTCTTGACAGTATGAGTTTGCTTGAATAACTCATCTTGCCTCATCGGACGGCCTAACTTCTTCTCCTGAAAAGTCATAAATTTTAGTTAATAAACAGATTAGACGTTGAAAATTAAAATTAAATTAAGCAATTACGTACCATTTTCCTCTTTATTGAACCGAAGCTGATCGCACCGCCAGTGTGCAGAGAGCCTCCCGTCTCCGAAGCACGAGCTTTCTTTCCTTGCTCGCTCTTCTTTAGGAAATCTGGGGCTAGCCACTGCCTTTGCAGATCATCCCATAGACGATCTTGCAACCAGGAGGGCTTCGTGTTCGACCTCCTAGCGTTGGAAAAGCAATGGGACAACCGCTTGCGAGCCTTGAGATGGAAGTTAGCAGCCACCTCCGCAGTATAGCGGTGTTCCTACACACACTTGCTCTGTATTTGAGAAGTTAAGTATTTAGATGGAAATATCATAAATATAAATAATTGTACTGCTTAAAAGAACATTTATACCTTAA